>JBAMNC010001074.1:0-121958 GCA_037902135.1 Cetoscarus ocellatus | reverse complement strand
GCATAATTGAAGGTAATTATTAAATAATTAAGTAAATATTAATCATGTTTTGAATTGTTGGTCGTATTTTAGAATTTCTCATTATAGAGAGCTAGCTTCAGCAGCTGTAGCTACAGCTATTGTCGCATCTGCCTACGACACAGCCAGTGAGCGTCTCTGGGTGATGACGTAATGGGAATCGAGTGGTGTCTCATTTCTCAGGAGCATGTTTTCACCCTTTTGGCCCTAAAAACAAAGGGCCAGAGGGGTAAGACAAAGGGGAAGGGCTAAGGGGTACAATTGGGAATCACCCTTAGTTCTTAGAAGTAGTTTTCTTTTTTTCTTTTATCTCAGACATGTATACTTTTCATGTACCTTGACATGTTTCGGCAGAAACTTCCGCCTTCCTCAGAAGTGTCACTTGGTGATAGGTGTGATGTGTCTTATCAGCTGGTGTTACGGAGGCGTGACCCTCCTGTCAATTTTTTTGACACAAAAGAAAACTACTTCTAAGAAACTGTAGACATAATGAACACCATACAGCTACCCTTAGTTCTTGCTGTCAAATCAACAAAATTTTCACAAGTTTAGTTGTGCTTTTGTCGCAGTTTTTCCAAGAAAAATGGCACTTTCTTTTTGTGACAGAGCCTCCTTAAAGCTTGAGACTAATATTAATACTTTGATGGTTGCGTTTGGTACTCGTCTGTTTATTCACATTGCGTTGCAGCATTTCAAAAGTTGAAGTGTGAGAGGCTGTGTGTGCATGCGGGATAACCTCTAGGACCACAAAATAATTGGGCTTTTGCTGACTTTTGAAGGATGGGGGGATTCAGGCCAGAAATTAGGCTGATTATCCTGTAGCATGTGCCCTCCTTCAGAGGTAAAAATCTACAGGCTCCAGCTGACATAACAGCAAAGAGGCATTCGTCAGGACACCCTTCATCTTCAAAAATGGCCTTCAAGTCACCAGATATCACAGCCAATCTTTGAGCCATAACACCTGCATTATACTCGAGGCTAACACTCAGTCACACATTGGAAATGAGGGATTTCCCATGAGCACCGTCAACAGAGGAGATCGTTAAAAATGATGACATCTGCCACAAGTGTTGCAAACAGACATCAGACTTTAACCTGGTGAGGTCAAAAGATTTAGAGCTCCCCTGCTGACTGGAGGCAGCGTAGGTCAGAAACCTGCAGGGAGGCAGTTTGTAGCTCTCAGGTTAGATGACTGAGTTCCTCAAGTAAGGTCAACATGTTCAGGTGACCTTAGGGTTTGTAAAGTATCAACCAGTGACTCCACTCTGTTGTTTGTTTTGGGTCATTTTTTTGTCTCATTTCGACAGAGTTAGTGACGCTTTAAATCCCTCAGTCACCCTTTACACACCCATTTAATGTAATGTTTGTTCATTTTCCTTTGAGAGCCTGTCATCTGCTTCTATAAAAGAATAAAGAATGTCCAAAGCAGCTTAACTTCTATTTTGACAGCACTGAATCACCCACCCTGTTTCATTAAGAAGCCTGTATTACTTAACACTCATGTTCATCAAATCAATAGTACAGTCTGTGCCACGTCCGGGTCATCCACACCAAACAGACCCCCCTAGTGGAGTTCAGATTTCTGTCACATTGCACACGCATGAACACTCGCACACCAGCGCACATGTGCAGTAAATCAGCGCTTAAGTCCAGCTGGAGTCAGCTGCATATACCGGCCTGAGACACCTGCACGAAACACACATTCTTGAACATTTAGCAGCTCGGATGGAGCAGCTACAGCACGCATGAATTCATAAGTGAGTGTTTGTGCAGCAGCTTGAGGGGAGAGACGGGAACAAACAGCTGCACATGAACAGAGCTGTGCTGAAAAAGAGCGTTTATTTAGGTTTCTTAGGATTGTTGACAAACTCTTGGTGTACAACTACCCACATAATCAGAGTTTGAGATATTTTATTTTTCTTTGTTTCATTCACATTGAGATGTTTTTATTTTTGTCCAATGGCAGGTTGATAGGTGTCGTAGTTTAAAAAGAAATCTGTAGGTTTAGCAAGAGTTTACATTAGTGGTATTAAAAGCTGTATTAACACATATACTCCTGAAAAATTCCAGAAAACTGCAGGACCCTGAGGTTTCCCTGAGTTGCTCTTTCTTCTGTGCTCTTCACATTATTATTATTTTTTCACTGAAAAATTAAGTATGAGAGAGTTTGCAAAAATCTATTGCACATGTATTTCTAAAAATTTCCAAAAAATTATCAGGGCAACCTTGCTCTGACATCCTCCTGAGTTGCTCTTTCACACATGTCCCCCAGAGTGGAGCTTTTCTCCCAATCTATGAGCTCTGAAAGATGCTGCGTAAATCTTAGGTGTGTGTTCCTCTGTTAAATTATAGGACAGTCTTCCACTTAGGTGTATCTGGGTTGTTTTTTCATACACGTAACTAAAAATTGGAAATATTTTTTTGACAGTTCAGTAAAGATGCTATGAAAATGTTGAAAGCACTGACAAATGTGTCCCCCCATATTTCCAGAAATTCCAGGACAACCTGGTCCCAGTTTTTTTCTAACTTGCTCTGTTATACATGCACACTTAAAGTGAAAGTTTTCTTTTCTTTTTTTTTTTTTTTTTCATAAATACGGTATAACAGGAGCAGATTGATTCAAAGACATTATAGCACAAGTGCTCCTGAAAACTTACAGAAAATGTCAGGACAGCCTGGCCCTTAAGTCCTCCTGAAATGCTCTTCCATACATGTCTCTTACAGTGGAATTTTTTTAATGACAAATAAGATACAGGGGAATGCAGTTAAAATTAAATTAACTAATTATATAAGATATACTCCTGAAAATTTCCAGGAATTTTCATGTTAGACTTGTCCTAAAGTTTTTCCAAGTTGTCTTTTTAAAAATGTTCCCTACAGTGGTAACTTTTCCAAAACAAATGAGGTATAACAGAAGCTGAGAAAATCTGAGATGTATTAACACACGTTCTCCTGAAAATATCCAGATAATTTTCAGGTCAGCCTGGCCATCAAGCCTTCCTGAGATGATCTTTTAAAAATGTTTCTTGCAAGTAGAAAGTTTTCTCTTTCAAACATGATATTAGAGGTGATGCAGAATCTGAGATGGTGAAAAAGTGACAGACAGCTACACCTGAAAGATGTTTTTTATCTTTATGTCACTGGACATATTCAGCTTAGCTCCAAAAAAAAAAAAAAAACCACACACTAGTGGGCAGGCAAAAGTGGGTTAAATGTTCTAAGTATGTCTTGTTTCATTTTCCTAACAGTTTAACTAGTTCCCTCAATTAGATTCAATCAAATTCTGAAATTTTACATCAGGGCTGTGGAAAGGAAAATCTAGGTTAAAAAGTTGTGATAACTTAGACGTTCATGTTCCAGCTTTGTTCTCTGTAATCACAGGCTTTTTAAAAATATCTATTTTACCCTTTCTCACTGTTCAATCACATTTTCTCCATTTAAGGTCCCACCTGGAACACCTTTATTAAAAAATCTGAGAGGTTAAAACGTCTAAATAATTTGGGTCACTGTCTCATTAAAGAGGTGGTGGTGTGCCTGAGGCTGGACCAGCTGTGAACCACTGTGTCAAATAGTTGAGTGCAGAATTAATCCTGTTTAGTTTTCATGGAGGCACTCCCTGAAGTCCACACCTTCATCAGCATCTGATCACCTTCACCTGTGAGCAGTTTACAAAAGCTCCTGTCAAGCTCCTCCCACACCCCTCTACCTGCAGACAAGGTCAGAAGCAACACTTTTTGATTCTCTGAGACACTTCTTTGCTCTGAATGTTATTCTGTTGACTGAGAGACCTGACTCTTTAATGTTCCTCCCTCTGAGCTTTGGGTGATGTAAAGTAAAGACCTCCTGCACTCACATGTTTCAGTGTGCGGGGACAGGATGATAACCTGGATTTGTCTCTGCATTAGTGTTGTGTGATTGATGGACAAGTGACCTGCTGTGTAAAAGCACTTTGAATAGTCAGACAACAAAAGCAGTGCTGTGAGAGTTCAGGATATTTGCCATTCTAGAGTTGACCACAAATATTTGGTGCATGTTGACCTTTACTACCTTGAGTTCCTGTAAGATAAATTATTTATCAAATCTAAGACAGGAAGATGTCCTTAAAACATGATTGGACTGAATCTGAAAACATTCCTGCCCATTTTGCTGTTTCTGCCAAAACACTGATTATTTTAAGTCTCCACGTCCTCACAGTCGCGTCTTCAGGTCGCCCTTGTCCTCATTTCTCCTCTGCTCAAAGGCACACATCTCAGTGGCACGTGCCCTCGCCTCAGGGCGACAGACGTCTGATATTTCAAAACAAACAGCATACAGAAGCACGAGCAGAGGGACGCATGTAGCAGGCGCCCCATCGGAAAGAGAAGGGGATTATGGGGGATTACGTCCCCCTCTGTCATCGTCCACTTTTCCCCCTTTATCACCTTCTCTCCTCCCGTGTGGCATCAAAGCTTCACCAAAATCTGACTCCATCCTGACAAAACAACACAGATTCATCAGCTTAGAAGCAAATCAGTCATTCACTTTGTCTTAAAATGTATTTTAGACACATTAAAGCATCTGTGAGCTTCATCAGCTCTGACTTTTCTTCACTCAGCCGACAGTCTCAAACATTCCTCCATCATGTCAGTCCGGTCTGACCTGTTTTTGAGCGTCTGAGTCATTATTATTGCAGCTCTGTCAGCATGAGGAAGCAGTTCTGTTTTATGTTTGGTATCTGGTGGGAACTAAAGAAAAATAGGACAACCACCTGCCGGTTTTCAATCTCAGAAAGGTTTACAGGAACAAGAAAGTGAAAGTGCAGACATGGGTCAGGAAGAAGTGCAGGGCTGGTTTTTATGGTAGAGTAATTTAAAGCCCTTTGACCTTGATCTTGACCTCCAAAATCTAAATCTTCATCTGCACTAAAGCTCAATTAAAACCCTTCATGCATCTGTAAGATAATGTGCTATTCAACAAAGGATCAATACAAGGCACAGTGACCTTGACTTTTGACCCAAACTAAGCAGTTTATTCTTGAGCCAGTGTTGATCGTAGTGCAAAGGTTACTGTGTTTACAAGCATGTGATGAACATAAGACCCATTATTTAAGACCTTTGACCTCCAAATTCCTCCCAAATTATCTGAACATTTGTTAAAAGTTTAAAGAAAATCCCTTATAGCGTCTTTGAGATATTACACTCACAAGTAATGATGAACATGAGGCTCAAGGACCTTGACCTTTGACCTTTAGACATTTACCAATGCACTCTGAAGCAGTGGAAGAGCATGAGAAACAATGACCTTAACTTTTGACCCAAAATATAAACAATTCATCCCTGAATCAGGGTGGACATTTAAGGAAATATTGCACAAAATTCCTAAAAATTCTCTTATGATATCACAATACAATACTGTCCTTTAAACAGTAACTTCAAATTTAGCTCATCCTTGAGCCAAAGTGGACAATTCTGTAAAGTCTGACAGAAAGTATTCAAAGGTCTCTTGAGTTGTAGCATTCAAAAGCTATGGTAAAACATGAGGCTCAATGACCCTGACCTTGAACTCACGGCTGCCAAAATACAATCAATTTATCCTCGAGTCAGAGTGGAAAACTGTCAAAGCACTCTTGAGATATCGCATTAGAAAAGACAAAAAGACCCAGACACAGAGACAAATGGACAACTAAAAACATAATGTGTCTGGTCAGGGCTGTCCAGCTTAATTTTCAAAGCTATTAAATTCAAAATTGCTGAGAGACTGCATAAATAAACTAAATTTATTGTGGCGTGAGAAACAAACGTTTGATTGAAAGCTGAACTCATAACACAGACTCAAATGAAACTTCTCCTTCAGTGCTCCTCACTGTAATCCTCTGTTTGTTTTGGCTGCCATACGCTGAATTTGAGTCTGTCAGAGTTAATATACGAGTGTGCGTGTGTGCGTCCTTTAAATGCAGCCAGACAGTCATTACACCATTGTTGAGCTGACACAGCAGGAGAGACAACAACAGGCCCAACAACGCCACGTCCACGTAAAGAGCTTTCCTCCTAATCAGGTTGTTTATGGCACAGACTGTTCTACTTTATTCACGGGACACTTGAAGGACTCTTCACTTTATGGGTCACACAGTGAAGGATAAACGTGCATCAGTTTCTAATAGAGTCCCAAAATGACAGAGTAAAAAGTTTTATTCTGCTGTGACAACATAAAAAAGAAACCAGACACGTTTTAAAGACAGTCTGCCCTCTAGACAAACACCAATGCCGCCCTCAAAAACATATCTTAACCAAAGTCTGACCACAGCTCCTCTACGTCACCACCGCGTCTGACCTACATTGCACTTTGTCTCTTCTCTGACGGAGCTTTTCTCTTTTACTGTCCTGTAAATTGTCTTACAGACCGCCTCTCAAATCCTCAAAGTGTCTCTCATGGCGTGAAGTTTTTCTCGGCTATCCCAGATGGAGGAAAACAGACAACAACAGCAGGAGGCCATATTTGTTGGACAGGAGGGAGGGGGTGGGGGTCTCCTGAGGTGAAACATGACTTCATTAGAGGTTCAGTCTGGTGTCCAGAAATATGATTTCTTTCCTGATTTAGGTAAAGGAAGTGACTTTGACCTTGGACCTCCAAAATGAAGTCCATTTATCTTTGAGTCAGTCGACATCAAGGAAAACTTTGAGAAAATCCTTCAAAGAGCTCCAGTGCTATGGTGCTCAAAGGTGAAGTATGAACATAGGATTCAATGAATTCTGTAGATCATAGGTCAGAGGTCAAGGTGACCAAGTTCATTCATGAGTCAGAGTGAAGACTTAAGTAAAATTTGAAGAAAATCCATCACAAGGCTTTTAAGATATCATGTATATCACTGATCAAGTCCCATGACCTCCAGAATCTAATCAGATCTTCCATGAGTCTTCCATGCACTTAGAGGCTGCATTGGCAAGCAAGGGATGAACATGAGGCCCTTTGAACTCATGCTTTGACCTCCAAAATCTAGTCATTTAATCCTTAAACCAGAGCGGACATCAATTTAAAGTTCAAAGAAATCCCATTAGATGTTCTAGACATCTTGCACTCAAAAGCAAGGGATGAACATGAGGCCTATCAACCTTGAACTGTGACTTCAAAAATCCAGCCATTTTCCCTAAAATAGTATACAAGGGCTGAAAATGAGGCATAATGACCTTGAGCTATGACCTCCAAAATCTAGACATTTTATCCTTAAATCTTGGAGGGCATAAATTTAAAGTTTAAAGAAAATCCCATCAGATGTTCTTGACATCTTGAGCTCAAAGTATGGGACGAACATGAGGCCTGTCAACCTTGAATTGTGACTTTAAAAATCCAGCCATTTTATTCCTCAAGTAGATGGACATGAACATATAGTTCAAAGAATCCCATCAAACAATCTTAGAAAAATGCCCTAACAAACAAGGGCTGAATATGAGGCATAATGACCTTGAGCTATGACCTCCAAAATCTAGACATTTTATCCTTAAATCTTAAAGGACATAAATTTAAAGTTTGAAGAAAATCCCATCAGACATTCTTGAAATTTTGTTCTCACAAGCTAGAGATGAAAATGAGACTACAGCCTTGAACTTTGCCCTATGACTTTAAAACTAATAGCAGCTCATGCTCGAGTCAGAGTGGACATTTGTACCAAGGTTGAAGAAAATCTCTCATAGTGTTTTTGAAGTGTTGCGATTAAGAGAACGGCTTGGACTGCAAAAAATCTAAAGTCTTTGTTTAATTTAGCTCAATTAGCGGCCTCGCTATGGCTGATAAAATCTGCTGTCTCGGGTTAAATGAATGATGCCTGGTTAGAAACGATAAGCACGCTCAAGGTCAATTAAAATCCCAGTCTTCCAAAATTTCAAGGAATTTCAAATCAGTTAATCTGCTGCAGTTATAAATGCAGCCTGCTTCACGAGACAGCGAGAGGATAATTGCCTTGCAGCATCGATATAATTGATTTCCACCCCTTCGCAGACTGACGTCCACTGTTTCATGAAGTCGAGGAGACAGCGCGTTCCCTGCCAGAGTGCTGATCTGCAACAATCAGAGCGGCTGTCACAATGCCAGCGTGAGCATTTAATACGTCCTTCCTTCTTGAGCGCGGACAAATCCACTCAGCATTTGAACTTCAGAGCAGAGGAAGGAGAAGTCTCGCCCTTGTGTGACAGTAATGTGACCCAAAAACCGCTGCCGCCTCAAAAATAGCTTCTGATGTGAGAGAAAGACACGAGACGGTTCGTTTGAGCAGGTGTTCGCCAAATGGTAGAAAAATCTCAAGGTCTTGGAGCGAAGAAGAAGCACAAATCTAGCTAAAGCCGTTTAAACCCGACTCTGGATCGGCCCAGATGTTTGATGCTTTGTGTAAATAAGCAACTAAAGGTTTCATGTGGTTGACATCTGCCGTCTACTGTTCACAGAAACTCACAAATCTGACCTTTTGTTTGCAGGAGTTTCACGTGGGTGTGCTCCGTGTACAAATAATTTAACACAGCAGGGTTAAACAAACTGTGGCGCTTCTACTCCAGGATCCTTTGGTGTCCTTTAAGCTATATTTCTGGAGTCACTGAACCATGTAAAGCGAAGTAACTTTCATTTCTACTTCATCTATAAGTCTACATTGTGTGTCCCATGACCTTGAAACCTCAGTCTGGTACATACTGTCCAAGCACGCACACACTCTTGAATATAAACACACACACATATGCAGTCTGAGGTCAGCTTCTATCACTGCTGTGTTTCCTGTTTGCTTCCTTTTTCTGACACAGGAAGAGAAATAAGCCGCCGTCTCTTTCTTCCCCGAGCGTGCCGTCCTTCACTCCACACCTCGCTCTCATTTCCACTATCTACTTCAAAACAGGACAAAACAACAACACGCAGTTTCTGCTTTTTTGTGCACAGTCACAAGCTTATGCAATTACAATGACTTGCATGCTGCATCTTTATCATTAGATGTCATACTCCATATGTCTGCCTCTTTAACTTTAATGACAGTAATTCCTTCATGATCAAACCATTGCTCAAACTCAGCTGAATATTTTTCATTTTAGGGGTGGGCATCCATATTTTTTAAGCAATAACAAGTATAATAAATAAACAAGGGAATTAACTTAAACTTAAACTTTGAAATGTGTGGCATTGTCATTGTTATAAACCTGCAAAAACTCAAATCTAAGAATATGGACTTTTTGATTTCTGGTTAAAATATTTAATTGTTCTTATTTTAAGCCACAAAACCAACAAGTCCAGATAAATATCTAATCCAGTGATAGAGCCTTGCTTCAATAAGTTAAAGTTGCCAAAAGGGCGAGGGAATTTCACTTATTTAAAGTCTTAAAAAAGGTTTTATCAATTACAGTTTCTTACAACAGATTGTGTGAAGGCTGAATTCATGTAGCTAATGCAGATTTAATGGTGGCAAAAACTGCAGTTCTTGAGTGTCTACTTGAGGCTGACTGTGATGATACTCCGACCATTCAGAGGTCTCCAAGTCACATTTATCGTGCGTTGCAGTTCGGATAGTCCGAGTTGCAAATTAGATAGTGTCACTGACAACGCACAACGTCCTTTCCGTGACCCAGACTTAACCAGCTCGTAACTGAATCACGTCTAGCTGGGATGTGACGTAATTCACACTTCCCTCTTCCCAGTTCTGATGAAATGAAATGCACCTTTAGTCTTGGCTCAGTTGCCTGGAGCCACTAGGGGAGATAGAAAAAGCTTGAGCCAAGTCTAGTTAATACCACGCTCAGTTTGTCGGTTAATAGGTTTAAGACAGACAGACTTAACTGCTGACAAACTGGTCTTATCTAATAATTTCTATAGCCTGTTTTGCAGAAGAAATATTGGAGCAAGAATATGAGAAGTTCTGTGCACTGCTTTCAGCACTGCAGGCTGGATGTGAGTTGTAAATGTACATATCTTGTTTGTGACCCTCTGATCACGAACATCTGCTTGGTATTTGTAGACCATTAAAAGCAGTTCTATCTTAAATGGTTAAAATAATTACATCAGGCTGATCCATCTGCACTGCAAGGTTGTTAAAAAGGGCCTCAAATTGTCAGTTGTGTACTTAGTCCGAGAAACTGTCGACATTTTTTGAGTATATCAATGAGTAGTCTTAATGCTAATACAATGAACCTGCTAATGGGGATTCCATGATGTCTTAGCATCAAGCTAACAAGTGAAAGTTTTTGGGGACTTGTTAACGATAATGTACCAGCCGCCACTGACAGGAGAAAGTTACCTGATTAGAAAAGAAGTTCTTTCATGGAGGGTTGTTACTTGCTTTGGTTATTTGTCCTTTTTTTTGCATCAACGCCCATGTCAGGCTGTATATACTGGCCATTTCTAATATTTTCTTCAGAACTGTGTGCACTGATGCAGTTTTACAACTGAAAAAGTGATTGCTACCTCATGTTGCAAATGCTTCAGAGGAGAAACATCTTAGAAACCGTCTGCACCGTCACATCTGCACACCTTTGCAGCAGTCATCAACGCAACATCAATTTGTAGGACAGACAAATTGACTCTTCCTGTGAACACACCGAACATGAACCCCCTCCAGGCGCTGACTATAAATCTTTAGAGTTCCAGTGCAGCACTTCTGAATATTTTTCTCTTTCATCTTCATGTGAACTATTTGTTGCTCGTAAACGGCCAAATAACAAAGAGGATCACTTAAAGGTGCACTTGAAACTCTCTCCTGAGGAGATAAGACGGTCTCCTCCAAAATACTCGATGTGTACCTTTAAATTCCTCCCTCCCAAAAATGTGTCGGTTGCTGGCACGTTTTCAGACCTGCTCCGGGCTGCGCAGCGGCACGTGGAGCACCATCAGCCACAAGAGAATGCAGGCGGAGGGAGACGAGGAGAAAGAGAGGAGCACAAACACATTAGAGCGAAGATCCTCTCTGTTTATGCATCTGAAGGCTCAGTGACACAAAGCAGGGCCACACAAGCTAGTACAGTGGATGCAGAAACAAGTCGTCTGATGCAACCATTCATCATTCATTTATGTTTATGCAACTTGATGACAGGTGACATCACTCGTTTGAAGGTATTCATGCAGGAGCCAATCAGAGGGCGGGATGTTTCATAGGTTCGATGTACAGCTGATTGCACAGACTTCCTTGTAGTTCAACTTTTTCTTGCTGTTTAACAAACATCAGGTATGAAAATTGTGCCACCCGCACAGAATTTAGACAAGCTGATGACAAAACCTTCAGGCTTCAGTTTCCATTGTTTGAACAGTTTGTGAGTTAACCTCACCGACCACAGAGGGGCTACAGTTTCATTGTTTGAAGCTCAATTTTACTTCTGAAGAGCAGAGTTTGAACATATGTTTATCCTTTTGGACAATGCACTTTGGAGGGAGGAATAGTGCACATCTTCTGTTTGATTTATAGACCCTGAAATACTATGTTCTTTACCAGAGGCTGGTCCAGGCAGAATAAAGCAATAACACAAGGAGGGCATTTTTAGCATCATGCAACAACTGTATGTCAAAAAAAAAGTGAAGTGACACCTGTAATGTAATATTTTGCATTTAATTCATCACATTTTTGTCTTGAAATTGTCTTTGAACTTTATTATTTGATACTCTGGCATTGTTTTTGACATTTGGATTGCAATCGTTGATAATTTGACTTTTTTTCTGTTCACATTTTGACTTTATCTTCATGATTTATTTTTGTTGTTTTAACAATTTCTTGATGATATTGAGTTCCCCCCCTTATGTGGTCATTTTGACTTGACACTTGAGTATATTATAATTGTCATGTTGACTTTTCTTCCGATTCTTCAGACTTTATTCTTATGATTTTGACTTTTTACTTGTAATAACCTTTGTCATGGAGCTATATTTGTCTTTCTGTTAGCGAGATAACTCTTGGTTTCTAATTTTGTGGACTTGTTGGTCATGGCACAGGGAAGAAAAGATGAGATTTTTGTGGTGATTCGAGAATTTTATAAAGGATTTCGCTGACACTACCAAAAAGTTCTAAACAAATTCTGGTGACATTTTCAGGGCATGTTGATCTCAGTACAAAAAAAATGTATTACATTTTGATGGTGATCTGAATCCAGATGGGGTTCCAGCAATTATGTCATTTTGACTTGTTTCTGTCTAGTTTTTACTTATTATTATGTCGTTGTTACCTATATTCCTGTCATTTGACTGCATTCTTGTCTTTCTGACTTTACTCCTAGGACTGTGTTTCCATTGCTTTGACTTGTTTCTCATCACTGGGACTTATTATATGAATAACTTTAAAAATTAAATATATGTATTTAAAAAAACAAAACTCTCCTCCTTAGCCTTTTAATGCCAGACCCTGAGAACTATTACGTGGATTTATGTGATGAATGGATGTATTTACAGATGTGTCCTCAAACACTATCAATAAAAAAGGCAGAAAACAGAGGAAGACAAAGAACAGAGGCAGACTTTCCTCACATTTCCTCTCTTTTGAATCATACTTTGCTCACTGAAACAAAGATCTAATAGATACACACACATATGTCGGGTTGATATTTAGGTCAGCACCACTCTGGGCAATGCAGCGTAGTGAATCCCCCCACCACGCCTCCCCCTCCTCTCTTTTCACTGAGGGGTTTTAGTCTTTGAGAAGTACAGGGTGTTCCAGCACAGTCTGCACATGTAGGATACATCCTAGCAGCACGTACGCCCCCCTCACATCCACATAAACACACACAGCAGCATAGTGTCCGCCCATAGAAAGACATATTTCATTCTTTACATTGTTTTAAGTATTTCTCAGTGTGGTCAGACAGTAGTACACAGTGTCCTCGTATGTTCTCCTCTATGAGAGCAGGTGCTGACTGAGCCGCATTTAATATGTGCCTGCAGTTACATGGGACATGATACTGTCATTAAGTGTAAGTTTAGATGTAGATTACGGGCCATAACATCATGTGTGTGTTGACTTTTAGGTGGGAAACAGCTGTTTTTTTCTCCTTGTGCAACAGAACAGAATGTTTCACCCTCTGGGCATCGCCTTTTTTCAGAAATAGTCATATAGATGTCCACATATGTCCCTTTTCTTTAACAGAGTGGTGATGAAATACTGCAGTTTGACTTTCCACTAAACTTTCAGCTTCTTTGCATATGAAAAGCTGATTTTGCTATATGAAAATGAGCAAATAAAGTCTGTCTAAATACCTGTTTTTTACGCATTTAAACAGCTATTTTACAGATAAATACCTTTGTGATAAATTGTTTAGCTTTCACAGAAAAGGTAAACATTGTAGACCATATTATACCCAAATTAAACTTTATTTTAAACTCCATTAAAGCACAATTTTTCCTCTGCTCATTCCTGATTCAAATTTCATGCCACAAATGTAATATTAACTCTAATGTACTAATTATTATCATCATAAAACTGACAAAATTAGTAAATTGAAAGCATTTTCTGTTTCATGTTATGAGATATAATCTAACTGGTATGGCCACATTCATCAAGGAGGAACGAAATCACCACATAGTGAAATTACAGTGAGAAATACTGTTTTCACTTGCAAAGGGATGAACATGAGACCCCATCAACTTGGAGTTGACCTTCGACCCCCAAGTTAAAGTGATTTATCCTAATGTCTGAGTCGACTTTAGTGCAAAATTTGAACAAATTCTTTCAAGGCATTTTTGAGATACTGGCCTGAACAGACAAACCTCGGCCTTGGTTATTGCTGGCGTAGAGGCTTCAATGCTGTTCATAAAGTGAAAACATTTCACATATTTCATGTTTCCTCTTGTAAATGATGACCTTAAATGAGCTTTAAAGATGGATAATGATCTTAGTGAGACAACTTTACTTTCTTTTGAAGGATACTCCAATTTCTTTAACATATATTATAATCCAACTTCAAGCAGCTGTCATCAGATCAAAGCTCCTAACCTCAATATTTAGTTGGTTTATTAGTTTTGTGACATGTAAAACCATTCCCTTATATCTGATTAGACCTCCTTGACTTGTCTACCATTAAATGACACCTCTGTGTTTGCTTCAATCAGCGCTCGAATAGCTGGAATAGTTATCTTTCATCAACACTCTTTAATGGTCCCCCTCTGGCTGTCACCCTCATTGTCACTGTTGATTTAATGCCTTTTCAAAACCTTTAAAAGACTCTGAGCTTTCACAATTCATAAAACCACTCCTCTCCTGTCTTCAAAATGTTCCCAAACAAGATCTTATTACTGTATTTGTAACGTTAGAAATGTGGGAATCAAAGCTTGGCACCGCTCACACCATCTCAGACTGATAAAGAAGCACACGAACGGCCGCTCCGAGAGACGGCGAACAAAAGCAGAGGAGGGTCGGCCTTTCAAATGCAGTCACGATACAGCAGAGTGTGGGCACAGCGTGTTAAAACCTGTACATTTCAAGTGCTCTCAAAGAGGAAAATGCTGCTTTTCAGGCAGGTTTTCGCCCAATGTTCTGTTGCTGTGAGCTATGTGTCACTTTTACAGCCCAATGTGTCAAAGTTAGCTGACATTAGCTGCTGTGGTGAACCACCAAGGCGCCAAAATAAGAGAACAAAGACGTGATAGTGAGGCTTGTAATGCAATATGTTTTGAAGGATTATTTCTTAAGGGAGCCTCTATTGTTGGAGCCAAATGACTGACATGCTGGAATGAAACACCTCAGCATTTTTAATCTGAATATTAAAGTATGATTAAACTAGCCTCACTGCTAGGATTTTCTTCTTCATGTGGCCTGCTGTCACCCAGACCGCTGACGTTCCTTGTAAAAAAAAAACACACACACACAGCAGCAGGAAAAAAGGCAAATATTGGCGTCTAAACACCCACACACACACCTGGTGTACAGCTCTAAGTGGTAAACAAGCAGCCTCTTCACAAGCAGGGGTTGAGAAAGGCTGCCGGGTTTGTTTGCATGATGTGTTTATCTCAGTCTGGAGTGCTTTTTAAAGAGCCAACGAAGAGGAACAGCCATAAAAAGCAGCCGCTCCTTTGTCATTATTTTTGTAGCCGGTAGTATGGCAGGTTGTTATCCTCTATTTAAAGTACATTTTTGACGTTTTTAGAGGAGTATAATCGGTCATTTTGAGTCTTGTGCACATGTTTTTTCACATCAAAACATTGGCAAAAGGGATCCTTCTGTCTGCCTTATTTGTCTAAAAGGGAAAACAGTCTATCAAGTATGGAAAAAAAATGTAAGAAAAGTCAAAAAAGGTAAAAAAAAATGTATGAAAAGTGACAAAAAACTGACACTAAATTCATCAAATTTAGTAAGAGTCATCCTCCCAGGGTTATAAATGCTTTTGCAAAATCTGACTGCAACTCAACAGATTCTGAAGAGGAGTGGTTTGGATGATATTTGCTTCCTTCCTAATAGCATTATTATTAATATGCTTTAAGCTAATAGCATTTGCTAACATGTCTATAGCATCATTACAATGCCTCTGCATTAACAAATATCTTATTTATTATGCTTTGAAAAATAATTTAGCGAAAAAGCAAATGAGTATATATTAGTCACACATATTACAAAATGAAGCCAAGACTTGTGGAAATATCATTAATTTAGCTGCTGTTTTCCTTAAAAAAATAATGGTTAGATGGAAAAAAAAAATACCTGCCACTAAAGTTTAGATCAAAATATCATCAAATTTAGTGGCAGTCTTCACCTTGGAGTAATACATTTTTGTGCAAAATTTGACAACAATTCAGCATTCAGTTTTTGAGATGGTGCTGTCTGAAATAAATGTTTTTCATCCTTATGGCAAAACCAAAACATTTTCATAATAAAAGCTGACTTAGCAGCCTTAGTGTTAATTATTAATTATTGAAAATAAGCTATGCTAAAGTGGGAGCCTCATAAATAAGAGCTGACAGCCAGTTTGGTGAAACATGATACATGTCATTAAATCAGCAGTAATTTAGGACATTTAAAAATACCAAATTTAGAAAAATGTCACCTCTTGCCTCAGTAAATATCTAAGGAACCCAAACTCTAGCGTGATTCTCCCTCTGGTAGCAACAAATGATAGTGCAAAATTTACCACCAACTTAACCAATAGCTTTAGCCATGCTAACATTTTGTGTGAAGCTGTACCCTCTTAGGCTAAATCAATGCTAGAAAATATCAAGAATAAATAATAATGTGATTAATTTGGCAGTTCTGGACAAACAAAAGTCACCTAGTGCCAAAGTGAATATCCGAGGATCCCCAGTTTTAGTGAGATTATTCCTTTAGTGGTTGTGAATGATCGGGCCAAAATGTACAGCAACTCAACAAAAAGCTTCTGAGATTTGCAGTCTAGAGAATTATTTTTTGATGACACATGGGGCTAATTTCATAGCATTTTGCTGTTTTTCAACCTTTTTCTAAGCAGAGAGGCATGTCTGAACATGATAGACACGTGAATGCTGTCTGAAATGTTAGCTCTTTTTACACTTTGACAGCAAAATCTCTCTGCTGCTAACTTTATGAATCCACATAGATGTCATATTTATGTCTAAGTGTGTCATTTTACACGCCATTTAACATCACAGGCATGTACAAGCAGACATATGACATGACGAGAGACATAAGTTGCCTCTAATGTATTTACATCATCTGGGACAGTACCAAGGTCATAAATTCCCCCAATTAAATCAACAATTTTCTGAAGGAACCAGCTCTAATATTGCTCCAAAAATGAATAAAAGATGCTGACTAAGTTGACTTGTTTGGGGTTAATATTACAAATTTGCAGTATTACTAATCCCACGTTAGCAAATTTTATGTCACTATAAGTGTGTAACCCATCAAGGTTATTTCTACATTTAGGAATCGCCTTGATGGTTTTTATTATCTGTACCTAAACAATAGCTGGATGAACCCACGGAGTTGGAGAACAATGAACCCCACAGGAACATTAAACAGTATATAAGGTTTGTTTTTTGTTCTCGGTCTTAAAGGAACATTGGAGGAACAGAACAAGGCGGGCGAATGGGAGGATGTACATGCTTTTCATTGGCATTATGCCGTGTGGAAAAAAAACCCTTGCAGAGTGATAGAGCAGCAGCTGTGGTTTCTGTTCGCCTGTGTGAGAGAGGGAAGAAATAGGGAACAGTGTGTACAGGACGGCGTACTTCACCGTCTCTATATGCGAATGATAAATGGTTCTGTGGAGAGAGAGAGAGGAGGTTCTTGGGTTTCTAGAGCCGTCCCACCACTGCCTCCTTCTCGGTTTCATTCATAATTTACTGCCCCACTGTTCTGTCTGCAATTAGGATACAGGGAGGAAACAAGCCGAGGCAGAGCCCCCTTTCTCCCGCTCGCACGCACACTTGTTCTTATGACGTAACAGACGACCTGGGACTCCCCGCTGCTCCCCCTAGCTGTCCTACTTTTCCGCTGCAGAGGAACTAAATAGGCCTCCTCATCACTTGTGCCGCAGTTTGGCATCTGAAGCATCCAGTGTCCTGGACTGCAGTGTTTATTTACAATGCTGCTCATGAGGGCCGTCTGACACTGCATTTTCACAACATACACTCAAAACACACACAACAATCCTTAAATTTAGGACAATGTCAGGGTGAAAAGGCATTAAAATCAGGCTGTTTTTTAATCTGGATCATCATGTTCTCATCAGATTACAAACCAGGCGGATTAGCCGCATATTGATCCTGTTGTGGAGAACGATGCTTTAGTTTTAATGCTCACTCAGGCCCAGACAAAGCTGCTCACTTCAGAAAGAAGAAGACATGTGTTATACATATTTAATACGCAGACAGACACAAAGACTTACGCAAACATTACACCACACTTTCTAAGATAATTTGACTGCAATGTCCCGAACCCAAAGCAAATTAATGCCTTTAGCAGAGCAAGTCGTTTAAATTAATGGTGTTTAATTGCTAATTAAGCAAACATGCTGCGTCAGAGCCTTAGCAGAAGAGAGGAGTGGTTCATGAGTGTTAGACTGTTTCAATATGTCTGAAAAATGTTCTCTGTAGCAGAAAATTATTAAGATTCAGTGATTCTTTGAGGTTATTTGACAGATATCATGCACGCCAGTTCAAGAGTTTTTGGCAAGTAAATTTATAGGTGAACATAAAGACTGCATGTAGAACTGAGTCTACTTTTTTGACTTTATGTATTAAGTTTTTCAAGCAATAAAAGGATGGTTTATGGACAAAAATGTTCATTGATGCCTGACGGACTGCTTGAAGCCTCAATGTGTAAAGCACAAGAGTAAAAGCTCCAAAAATGGTGAAACTGATTCAAATTGTATTTCATTGCATTGTCTCAAACTGCATCATCTTGTTAAATTAAATTAACACTGCTTCTCAATATAGGGCATTGCTTTGAGTTCTGTGGCTTAAGTATTGTATAATATATCATATTCTACCATTTTGTATTGTTTTGTTGTACAGTGTCACACCGTAAGGGCAGTCTTCACCAAGTGGGGGCCACATCAGGCCCCCAAAAGCCTCCCACTCTGCCCCCCGAATATTGTTAAATTTAATGATTTTTTTCTTCTTTTATGCATTTATAGATGCCCATATATGAGTTTACAGAAACAATAACTGTTCGATAAAGCTGAATATTCTCAGATATATTTGTATTTCAGTGATATATTATCATTTTTGTTAAATGTTCCTCATGTATACCAATTCTTTGATATTTGAAATTGACTGGCAGGCTGCACCAGGGTAATAAGGGGGCTCCGGGCCGCCCATATTCTGCTTTTTTTTTCTTCTAATTTTATTTATGCACACATACAAAGACATAGAAATAGGTATATACAAAACATACTACTACTGTGGGTAGCAAGTAAATGCGTAAAAAAAAAAAAACAGCAACAAAAAAAAGAAAACAACAAGAAAACTAACAAGTAATAAATTAATAAAAAAAAAACAAGTAGGTTTCATGATCTGTTTGGGTTTGACTTTAGAGTGGATATATATATGCTCATATTCTGCTTTTATAATGAGTTCTGAGTTTTATATGCACTTTAGTGTGTTTTTAGGTCTCCTGCGTGAAAGAGCACCTCTATGCTCTAGACAAAAAGGACTTCTCCTCTCTGCGTTTATGCAACCAGCAGTTGCCTAAAATGTTTCTTCCCCAGGCCTTCCCAAATAGACCTACCAGTGTGACATCCTACCATTGTTTTGTCATTAGTTTAAGCCAATTGGCCCAGAATAGCAAGTCCAGAACAGAGCAGAGACATCTGAATCAATGCAGAGTCGTTATAAACATGGCAGCCCTGACCTGACCAGTGACCACAGAGTTGA
Organism: Cetoscarus ocellatus; assembly: GCA_037902135.1. NCBI lineage: Eukaryota > Metazoa > Chordata > Actinopteri > Labriformes > Labridae > Cetoscarus > Cetoscarus ocellatus. The sequence goes on along the minus strand of JBAMNC010001074.1, from coordinate 102,677 downwards.
CCTGTAAACCAATCAGAACACACAGGACCCACGAAGGGGCCTTAAAGTGACAGGACTTCTACCAGAGTGACAAAGTGAGAATACAGCTGGATCAGGGGTACTCTGTATATGAAAACTAAACTTTTTTTTCATTATTAGTGATGATGAAATATAGTAGTAAACATAAACCTGATATTCAGCAAAATATGGGCTATTTAATTCACTAATAAGACTTAATTATTTATCCTCAAAGCTCAGACAGCAGAACAAACTCTACTGAAGGCTGTTGGAAATTTAAAATATATATGCTATCTATCATCACTATTGTCTGTATTATATAACACTGTACAGGGAGTACTTAATGCTTTTGCAAATTTTATTCTGACAAAAAAATTAACTTGTAAGAATATTTCTGGATGGTGCTTCTGTTTTTGTTTTTTTTTACCATAAAAGCTCACAGCACTTCCAAGACTCCTGAGGACTAAGATGCTGAGCATCATTTAGAGAAGTGACTCAGTGTTGCCTTGTGTGGGTGTTCGCAGTGACTGCACGCCTCCAACTGTACACTTGGCAGCCGGGCCTTATAAATCACAAACTGTAAATATATATTGTTGTGAGTTACTGTGTATTCATGATTCATTTGAGTCTAAATAAATCTGTTTATGTCACCATTCCTGTGTCTGCATGTAGGCAAACAGTCATGCCTCTAAAAGAGAACAACACATCCAAGCCGCCCACATGTATTATATAATAAAAGCTGTTCTATGGACAAAGATTTACTCTACATGTCATAGCGAGCATTTTTGATACTGCACTGTTATCTGTTTGGTAGAATTGCGTGTGTGTCTGTTTGCGTTGCTAAGGTACACAGCCGGGTGGGGCTCCGTTACAGGCTTGTTGGTATGTTAAGGTTTCCTTTATTACATCTATTCCTGGCCTGAGCTATCTACTGGAGTCTTCTCGGCTACGTCATGCTCTTGGTGCCTCGCGTGCCATATTCCCATCGCATCGCATAGTCACGCTCACACTGTAGACCGTTTCATGCCTGTGCGAATTGAAACATTCCTCAGGTTAATGCCCGAGCCGCGCCCTGAGGTAGCTCCAAACAGCTTCACCTGGTTTCTGTGTGCAGCCTTGGCCCTCCCTGGAGAGATTAAACAAAAAAACGCCCTCAGGACCCACCCTGGTAAAGCCTTTAGACGAGGAAGAGTTAAGGAGTAGATTTAATTCTCGGTGAGTCATTATTACTGTTCATCTGGGAAGATAAAATCAGCATTAGAATAGGGATGGGCAGCACTGTATATTGAGGTTTTAAGATATGGCTCAATATTTTCAAATGAGATAGAATACTGTTTTTGGAGTCTATTATGATACTGATGGCTAGTATGGCAGGCCTGATGCTCGGTATATATTGTTTACAGTAAGAATCCCTATCAGTAACGGACTTACTGACCACAAGATTTGGTCAAAAATGGGGAATTATAATGTAATTTTATTTCACTAATTAAGAAGCATTTATGTTATTGGTAAAAGTCATAGGACATTGATATCAGATTGACACCACGGCAACTTAAATAGAAGTCCTCACCAGCCAATAATGGGTAATTTATTGATTTTGGTATTCAGAAATCACAGGCAAACTCCTGGACAGAACTGATGAGGAATACAACATAATATTCTGCAGCTTAATATCAAACTGAATTAAGATGCATTGTTTCATATTATACAGCCACTCAAGCTGCTCAAGATGTACTTGTACCAAGTGTTGTCAATCTGTGAAATTTAGACAATGTGCTCTCTTTCTTTTGATGAAAACTTTGACAAAAGATCATTTTTGCTCCATCATTTTAGAAGGCAGAGTATTCAAGAGCACAGAAAACTCTGACAGATTCAATACGCATAAATGTTTCCAATATTTTTGTACAATTTAGATAAAGTGTAAGAAATTATCTGTACAAATTGTTAAATATTGGGTGCTTTGGACTTCTGTTTTTGCTGCTTTCATATCAAACAGTATCACTGTCATCTGATTTTTACCAAAATCACATAGAAGTTCCTAATTCTAGTACGGTGACAATATACTCAAATCTGTTACATATGTGATGCATTTCCATTCAGCTGAGAAATAATGAGCTGTGATTTTTGGTCCATATGGCCCAGCCCTACAAGAGAGTAAGACAGGATGTTTACAACCATCAGGTTTTGTATGTAAACTCGCGTGCGTGTGAAGCTGCTGTTTAGTCTAACGAGAGCCAATGGGAGCAATTAAAGCAGCAGAGTCACTGTGGTTTCCCTTGTGTTTGCATCCCTGCCCTCAGAGGGATTTCCCTTCCTTACTTCTTTTTAATTTGGGTTATCCAAGCGCAAACTTAAACACTTACTCTCCCTGCAGTGACTGACATGGCCTGTCTCATGAATCTGGATTACTGCTCAAATAGACAGGACGTCCTAGGAGTAGTCTGGATAACTTCACTGAGACACTAATGACTTAGACAAACAAAAGAAGGCAAATAAACTCCCGCAAGTCTCTGGAGAGAAATCCAGACTTAAGGTGGAGTCGTCGCCCAAGGGGGATCTATGGAGCGCTGAGCTTCTCAACGAAACTATCATGGGCTGAGTAAAGACCTCAGATTCATTAAATCCCAGAAACTAAGAACGTGTGTGATCCTAATCCTCTCGTCCCTTCTTCCTTTGTGTCATGATTTGTTAATTATTTATTTATCTATTTTCTGTTCTCAGGAAACTCATCATCCCACCTTCATTTGGGTGTGAGTCAGCAGTTTATATCATGACGGAAAACTTTATTCAGGTCATCGTGCTCACGCATGAGGTGGGGTGCCCGATCACGCCTTCTCACCAGCTGATGGGTGGGAAGGGTTGATGAGTCCAGACTTGCTGAAAGTGATATTCATCATGGTTATAAAATCTAAAACTAAAAGGGGAAAGCATCAAGCATGGCAAACTGTGTGACATCTTCTAATAAGAACTAAACATCCGTGAATGCGTGGCTGTCTGACTATCTGACAAGAGCTATAACCTGCAGTCTTGTGTTCTTGTGAGGTGTCTGATTGTTAGGTAGTGATACTGTAGTGGTTGGTCAAGCAAAAGGGTTTCGGTTGTTTTATTGTGGAAGTGTGATGATATGTAATGATCTGTAACGTTATAGGTGCATCTTTTGTACAGGAAGCAAGAGTTGAGTCTTAGAAGCCTTAAAATGTCCCTCTAAAATGTATTAAATTCATCCTTGAGTTGGAATAGACATTCCTGAGGTGCCAATAGCCTGAGAATAGAAGAATAGAAAGAAAAGTGGAAACTAAAGCAAGTTCTTTTATTAAATCCCTCTCAAGGATCACAGGTATCATGTTTAGAAGCAAAAATGAGAACACAGCGCCTTGAGACATTGACCCTTTACCTCTAAAACAGACTATATTCTTTATTGAGTCAGAGTGGACACTTGTGCAAAGATTAGAAGAATTCCCACAAAGTGTTCCTTAGATATCGCTTTCTTAAGCACGGAACCAGTTAAGTCAATAACTTAATCCTTAAATCAGAGTGGATATTTGAGCACAGTTTGAAGAAAATGCCCCAAAGTGAATTAAAAATAGTGTTTACAAGCAAAGGATGTCAATGGGACTCAGTGGCCTTGACCTATTATGCCTTAAAAGAATTAATTTTATTCTGGAGTTTGAGTGGACATATGTTTAAAGTTTGAAGAAAAACCTACCTAGTGTTCTTAAGATTTTATTTTATCTGCAAGCAGAATAAACATGGGACTTCTAGGCCCTGACCTTTGACATTTGAACTCTAGAATATCAGCGGTGCAGGGATGATGTATTTTTAGAGGAGCACTGGGTTGGTTCTCTCTTCTAAATGCCTGTAGGCTTATTCGCTGTGTTTTGGATCATTGCTGATAAGATTTGTAGGAAACAAAACATTAAGAAACTTAGAAATTCTGTTCTTTATGAAAATCCTAACAAAGGAACCTACTAAGTAATCAGAGAGAGTAAAAAGTTATTAGTAAGCTACTATAGCACTACAACATGGCATTTCAACTTAGAGGCAACTATAATATTTCTGATGAGTGACGCCTTGTGGTGAGATCTTGTTTGAGAATCACGCTGGTCCTGATGGCTGTGGCAGAAGTGTGTGAATTATTGTTTATTTAGAAACAAACAGAAATGCTTGCATTAGGGTCCACGACCATTTTTGTTTGCAACTGTCCTTTTAAACACACAACAATGCCTTAAAACTCAAAAGTGTGTTTATCATGAAACTTCTAATCCCATATCCTCTCAGGGTTGGGACCCAGGAAGTGCTAAAAGCTAACTCTCTTCTGTGTTTTTGGACTCATTCCTCTATAAGTTCATCCTTAAGTTAAAGACATAAAATCATGCTGGCACTGGCCCTCTTTATATATCAGTATAGGCCTTATTTTGTGGGGTGTAATGATGCTATGAGACATTTTCTTTGGCTTAGGAACAATCTACAGCAAAAAATATACTGAATAACTATCAACTCCCCTTTGGATTAATCCTTCATGTGATAAAATATATTATATCGCTTGGGGGAGTTCGATATTAATAAATAACCATGACAAATTATGTACATATTAGTTACTGTTTGTAAATTATGCGGTTCATTAAGGACTCTTATCTGTCCTGAGAAGAATGTTTCTTAGTGATTTCGCTGATTTAAACTTGAGGCGAGTCAAAGATAATTGTTTTCCTCTGAGGAGTTGTAAATCTTGCTTCTTAGAAACTTTCCTCAGAAGACCTCTACTAGGAAACACGCTCAAAGTGAAATGTTATTGTAACAGTTAAGTAGCTGTCAGTGAAGCTTTAGAAACAGACATATTAACCGGGAATGCCATCACACTGCTGCACATGAGTGACAGCACTTAGACGAGTCAAAATGTTTTGATAGGATAATTGTCAGACTGACTCACACTAAAAACACAGAAAAACAAAGATGAAATCCTTGAATGTACCTGTTTGAACTTCAGGTACAAAATCACATCAACAATCTTTATGCAGGTCAGATAGAAGCACTTTACGGCCTTTTGGAAACGCAAACAGCAGCAGGTGCATGTCAAAGCATCCTCATGTTTGCCTAAGCCTAACACCTCCACAACCAGCAGAGCAAACACCAACAATCCATCAGCTCCTTTTTCATGATCACTGCTGTGCTGACCTCCCTGCCACTCACTGCAACAAAAATACTCAACCTACATTAGTAAGAGATCAGGAATTCACAACATAACAACTTCTCATGCAGAGCAGATAAGCTACTTCTGCCTCCACAATAAAAACACGGCAGCTAGCCAAGAAACTGAACCTGCACGAGGCGGAGTTGGACACTAATTGTTGGTATTCAAGCTGTCAGAGTATCAGCCTGAAAGCAGAGAGAGGAAATGGCAGCTTGTCGTCTTTTATTCTGCATCTGTTGAAACCAGCGTGCACCTTAAGGGTGGAGATTTATGGCTTGACGTTAACGGTAGAAATAAATTTGCAGGGTTGACGTCTTTCTGCAAACATTCAGACAAATTCCTCACACACTTGCACTACTTTCTCTCTGCACCTGATGCTGCTGCAGCAGCACAACTGATAAGCTCTACACTGAAGGTGAAAATGTTGCACAGAGAAAGAACCAGCTCAGCTGTTCTGCGGTGCTGTCAGAGGATGGCAGAGCTGACAAAGAGTTTGTGTTGGCGCTTTAATAAGGAGAAGAGAGGAACAGGAAGACCAGAGGCATCTGTTTTTCTGGAGTTTCTTTGTTTCAATTTTGTGTATTGTGTCCAAAATTTGCAAAGGCTTCCTAATATGTTGTTTTAGGCTTCGATGAGGTTTGTAGTTGTCTGGCAGTGAAAGACCAGTTGGAGTGGATTTTTTGGTGGCATGATTGGCAGAAATCTAAATTCCTTAAAAGTGTTGGTGCATGTTTTTTTTATCAAGATTTGAGGTTAAAGTGGCCATGACCAAAACTTCAAGCGTTCATCCTTAAGTCAGAGTGGTAAAGGATGAACATGGAGATACAAATTACATTTTTGAGATCAGGGAGAATCATTTGTTGTAACAACAGTGGGAAATCTTAGCGCTTCTTAAAGCTGTAAAAGCATCTTAAAACACATCACTATACCTTGATAAATTTATACTTTTGCTGGCTCTCCTGTTAATTTTGCTCTAAGCCGCCCTCTTTATTCTCCATTTCAGTCGCTTTTGTATTTTCAAGTGATGGTTGATGCCAAAGTGGCAAAAAGTGTCACAGCCAAATTAATAAACCAGCATGTGGTGGAGGGCTGGTGCTGAATCCACTCCCTCATTTGCTTGTCCTAATTATCTTGGACGGGGAGGACATGAGCAACATAAAGAGTTCCTCTCTGAGTGGAAATCCCTGGAAACGTCTGTGCAATACAGCTGACCAAGCAAAATGAAAAATAAGAGGCAAGAGACTACAGGGATTAAATGTGTAGCAGATCTGTTCTGTTTATACTGGACTGTCATTTAGACGAGGGTATTTGGGGCAGCTTGCAGGACATTTGTGCTTTAACTCTCTTGTGTGTCGAATTGTGAGTTTGTTCTGACAGTTTGGGAGCTGAGCATCAAAATCCAGAGAGGAGGGCTGGCAGGTTGAAAATATGCTAATGAGGTCAGCAAACAGAGGAGTGCTGCAGTACAGCAAACTGGATGGACGCATATGTAAGAAACTGACCCACTTAATTAACAGTCCGAGCTCTGGGATATCCGTTCAGTTTCCGCGGAGAGAGAAATCCTCAGCTCTGAGAGTTGTAGTGGCCTGGTTCTGTTGTGGCAGCCACCATGACAGAGCTGACGTGACTTATTGGTGCCGTGAAAGCATTGAGTGCTACAACAAAAACTGCTGCTTAGGGAGGCGGACTCTAAAACTGAAAGCTACTGATCTGTTTTGGTATCTTACTCGTGTTCCGTGCTGCTTCCACTCACTTAAGCATTCTCCAGCCCAGGCTACCCCCCAAAATGCTGACCCATGTTACAATGTGGCCATAAAGAGCCCATATTTTGCCTTAACTCAGCTTCATATATTCAGTTTTTATGTTCAAAAATGTAGTCTTAATGTACTGAGTACTCCTGATCCACCTGTATACTCTCTCTGTCTGTGATACTCAAGAGCTCCTGTCCCTTTAAAGCTCCTTCCTCCATGTGGGCCCAGTCAGCTCTGAGTGGTTGGCAAGTCTACTCTGTGATAACAGGGTTGTTCAGTCAACATCTCGGCCTTCATTCTACCATTTCTGCTCTGCACTGGGGCTGCTACCCCGAGCCAATGGGCTCAAACTGTTGTCAAAACCAGGGTTTGATGTCACACTGGTAGTGTATTCAAGGGGGCCAGAGAACAAGCTGTTTCAAGCAGCTACTGGCACTGTAACTTCTTGTCTTGTAAACAGATGTGCTCTGTCATGTTAGGAACATGTGAAATTGTCCACAGCTACGAGTAAAATACAAGGAACCTGCAAGGTTGGACTGTGGTGTTGAGCGGACAAACTAACTCGTACGATGATGTCTTTATGTGTCTGTAAGGAGCAGCAGACCCCTACGCTAACGGTCTCATGTCCAGACTTATGTTTAAAGGCCTGAGCATGTTTTATTTAATATTTATCAAATACCTGTAAAAATATACCATTTAAAATCCTAGTAACATTGAAAAGGGTATTTTAAGAGAATCTCTCAAGCACCTTGACTCATTCTCGAACCCCTAATGGGACTCCAACAGCACCATCAATACACCAGCACTCTTGTTTTGTAAATTCATTTTACAGTGATGGAGTAAAGCTGTTAAACGTGGCCCTATTGTGGCAGACAAAGCTGTTCTGGTTTAACATTATGTGCCTTTACACTGGCTTCTGTTTTAAACCTGTATAACATTTAGCGCAGGGAGAATTATGAGTAAAGTTGGAGTGAAAAATTTAGACGTTTGCATTCACACGGAGTGAAAACAACATAAAAATGATGAAACACCTATGCTGTATGGTTTACTGATGAGTTTGAAGTGTTCATCACTAAATTTATCTTCAAACACCTGGGAGAGAAAATGAAGGGTTGGAGTATTGTCATGATTTTGTGGAATGAATGAAAAACTGAACAAGATATGTGTGTAGCTATGGATCCCTACGAATTTATGCATATATTTTATTTTAATGTTTTCTAGCGGTGGTGAGAAATTTCAGGTTGTTCTATGAAGATCCTGACTTGTTTATGTTGTTATTTTGAGATACAAAATCAGGTTTTCTTATAATAATAAACTTATTCCTACAGAGTTACTGATAGTAACTTATTGTCCTGAAAAATACGGATCTATAGGTCGAGATATTAAGAAAACCACTAAAGTCTGGTTTATTATGGCTTACATATGTGGGTGCTTTTCTCAAAAACTTCAATTTGCTACATCCGTGTGATTATTTGCAGCAATTGTATGCATTTCCAGGGCTTAAACATACAGTTCACTGCCCTTCATCGTTATTATATAACAGCCCTAACGATGCAAAGAGATGTGTACCCTTGAGAAGAAGAATTCACATGGGATAAAATCATTAAAACATACTTGATATTGTGTTAAAGGTTTCTCAGAGGTTTGTCTAGTGTTTTCTGTATTGCACTAATTATCAGAAAGATATTTTTTGCTGTTTAATTAGTTTGGAGCGATGGCTGAAGTAGCACAGTCACGCCCTTGTTAGCCGGCAGTGAGCCTGTCACCTCGCGGTCCATCATGCAACCCAGTGAAGCGGCATCGGGAACACCGTGTACCAAAACAACATCATCATCAGTGCGACAGTTGGAGGAAACACTTGGCTTTTGTTGAGTGCGCGGTCACTGTTTTTTGGACACCAAGTGGACAAACGGATTAAATGTCAGTGCCCACACTTAAATCCCATCCCACGCCATGCTGAGTTTAACTTGATGAAATAATCTCTCGAGCTGTCATGATGCTAAAAGACATCAAATGAAGAGATAACAAGCAATAGTATGATAACTTTTTCTGTTTTTTCTTTTACAAAATTACTGCATAAATGAAGAACTCACTGCTAAAACTGTAGTACTGATATCAAAGTGCTCTTGGACAGTCAGTGAGGGATTTGTGGGAAAGTTTAACACATGAAGTCGGCCTTTTTCCTTGACACTGCCGCCCCCCTTTGCTCTTTTAAGGGAACTGCAACCATATAACAGACCTTAAACAACCAGAGCTCTACATTTAGTCCTCTTGATATATAACACATCTCATAAAACATATACACTCGCCTGGGACTGATGTTTAATGATCACCGACTGCCGAGTCCTGAGATGACTCCAGCTGCCTCCTGAGCTCAGCGAGCTGCTTTTCCAAGTGGCAGATCTCTTCATGCAGTTGCCTGAGAAAACAGAAACCGAGTTGAATGTGTGGAATATATGGCTGTGATTACATTACAACAAACAAATGGGATTATATTAAAGAATAACACTATTTATAGTACACTCATTGTGGATTTTTCTGTGTTTTTTGACATTTGGAGTAAAAGAAAACATCTATCTTTAAGGGTCAAAGGGCTGTCATGGTACCAGAATTTCAAACTTTGACAAAATAATCTTACAAAACAAATAAAATGTTGCTTGTGTCAGGACCACAGCAACAAAAATAAAAGTCTTGGGCAACCTTTTATAAAGTGTTTTATTGTTGTTACTCACCAAAAATTGCAAGAAAACTCTTGCTGTAAATATTTGCTGGTTTATCAATGTTTACTTTGGCAGCTATCTCAGATCTTGGTCACTTCTACCCCCTAAATTAAATGCTGCGTCACATCCCGTTTAAATGTATTCAAGACAAACAACAGAAAAAACATACCCCCCTTGGCAGAGGTAATAAATTGATGTTAAATACAGGCAGGCCTTCAGCAATGCCCTTTTACTTGCAGTGGAGTATTATCTCATGCAGTTCAGATAGGGTCTCCTCTGCTGTCACCTTATCTGCTCTCTGACTGATTCAGAAACATAAATGAAACATAAACGTCTTTTACAATCACCGTGACAATAGCAGTATTTGTTGACCTGTGAATTTGGACGGGTTGATCTTAGTCTTTCTCTAAAAGCCACATTTTTAGAAATATGACTTAAGATTTGTGTATTTTATTTTACTGGTACTTTTGATGCTGTTAACTCAAATAGGGATTTTAACATTTTTGAACAAACAGAATCTAAAAATGTGAAGAAATTAACAAATATTCTGGAAGCCTTAAAATGTACTGAGAGCAACAAAATGTGTTTTGTGCATGTTTTAGGTCTTAAAAAGCAAAGTTATGAATTCTAGTTCCCTCAGTTTTTCATTTGCTCCTGTTTTCTATTTTTAAAATTTTCTTAACAGGTCAAGGCACTTTTAATTGTGCTGCTTTGGACGGTGTCATTCAGTTATATATCGCATCAATTTCTTTTACCCGTGGACTGCCTGGGCTCGGCTGGTCTGGCAGTGGAGGCGCCTGACAATGGCTTCAAAACGCTTGTTCTGGATCTAAGAGGAAAAACAAAATTAAATTAATTACTTGATAATTTTTGACATCTTAAGAGTTTTTTTTAAATGGTCTTGAATCTGGTGTTGTGTATATGTATGCTAGAAAGCAGTCTAAAGCAGCTTCTCGTTATTACAGTCAGTGCCCATCCTTTGCCTTAACTTTATGATTTTAAATACATCCATATAAGTTAAAGTCATGATTCTCCACTAAATCCATCAAGAGAAAATAATATAATGGTGGAAAATTAATCATTCTCCACTATTAAGGATACACTGCACACTAATTGCTAGTAATTTCATCATGGAAAACCACATCAAGACTGAAGATGATGCAGATTATTAGACTATTTAATAAATTCATAACTTCTGTGTGTCATACCTCTATGTCTTTCCTTAACTGGGTATGAAGCTCAAACCCCTGCTGCAATTCCTCCCTCTTTCCCTCTATAATACTGCTCACCACAGTGATCTCCTCATTCAGAGTCTCAATCTCCTTCTGTAGAAGAAAAATGTATTGGCACAATGAAAAGTAGACTGCCTGATTTTTCCAACACCGTATTAACAAATGACACCAAAAATGTTTCTCCACCTTCTCCATCTGCACTGTGTTTCCGTCCGGATTCTCCAGATCCTCCTTCAGCTCCTCTTTCCTCTGCATCAGCATCCTGATCACCTCCCTCTTCTCCTCAAGCTCCTTCTGGGCCTCTGTCTGACTCTCAGCGTGCAGAACAGCCGCTCTGTGACCCTCCATCTTTTCTCGGTAAGTGTTGAACTTCTCCAGGGCGATGCGAGCGCTCTCCTCCTCCTCTTCTATCCCCATCTGGAGTTTATTGTTTTCCCTGATGATGGAGAAGCAGCGCTCATGCAGGACTTCTGTCTCTTTCTCCAGGTGCTCTATCTCACCCTCTGTCAGTAAAAATTCCCTCACTTTAGCTCTCTTATCCCTCTCAGCTGCCTCAACTTCAGCCTCGACATCTTTGAGTGTAGACTGGAAAGAAAGAAAATATTCATATTTGTGTCCTCCACTCCCCTGTAATACTCTTTTGAGACATGATGACAAACTAAATAATCTTTCTGCCTTATACTACATTTACTCAGCTCTAGGAGCTCTCTTCCTTAAAACTAATTGAACACTTTTATAGCAGAAAAATACATCATGTTGCATTAGTGTACATGCAGTATACAACAAATCTTTTAATCTTATTTATGTTTCACTGTCTTTTTAGTCTATTAACTGTCTTTATTGCTCTTATCATTTCAGCTCTTGTTAGCTTTTTATGTTTCCTTTTAACATGTCATTACTTAATTTTAATCCCCATTTTAATTTATATTATAATGCATTGCTTTATCTGTTTGTCTTATGTTGTACTTTAAATCTTTCTACTGGTTACTTTGTGATCTCTTTTATTGTTTTATCTCTGCTTTGTTTGCAGTACTATTTGTTCAGATTTTTTACCTAAAACTTTTATTTCTAATTGTCTCACCCGCTTTTAATTTTCCTGCCTTCTGCATTTACCCCTTTTTATTCTTTTTTTGTCCTTATTGTTTTTATCCTTTATTTTGGTCCTTAATATCCCATTTTATGGTGCAAGGTTCTTATATTGTCTTAAGTTTTTATGACATATGAATGTGTTTTTATTGTGCTATTGCTGTTTGTGTAGGTTTCCTGTTGTTTTCTTCCTTAAATCGTGCCATTTGTTGATTTTATTGCAGTTGATCAGTTGCTTTTGTGCCTCAGCTCTTGTGCTTTGGTTTCTGTATATTCTGGTTAGTTTGACAAAGCACTTTGTAAACCTGCAATGTTTGTTAAAAAGGCCAAGAACAGCTGGTACAAATTAAATCCATATATCTGAGCATCCCCAGCAAAAGCAAGATGTTACATCCAGTAAATTCACATATAATTCCCCAATGTGACAACGTTTTCCACCTGTGTTTTACAATAAATTAAAAAATATCCTTTGGTAAAACAGTATTAAGCTACAAAAGAAAGTTATTAGGTGTGTTTTGAAGGGGTTAAGTTGAACCTGCAAGGAGCTGAGGATCATCTGTTTCTCTTGCAGGGCTGCAGTCTGGGCATATCCATGCTGACTAACTTCTTCCACAGCCTTTGATAGGGAACATTCAGGGTTCTCCTCTACTCCTGAGGTGCATTCTGCCAAATAATGCAAATAAAAGTTAGTTAATTCAGCCAATAAAAGGTCAAATGTACAACACTTTCATAAAACATTTTATAAAACATTCATTTGTCGCAAAAGGAAGTATTATACTTTAAAATTTAAGGCAGTAAATATGAAATTGTATTTATTCATATAACTTTGGACTCAGAGGTGGCTAGATAGCTTGCTAAATTGGTGGAGAATGGTCTACACTTTCAGAAAACTAACATTTTCAGCCACTCAAAATCAATTCATATATTAATTGCTGCATCAAAGTAGTTTTAGTCGTCTGTTAAAGCTTACCATCTTCATTTACCTCGTCGTTTGACATTTTAATCTACGAAACAGTAACAACGGTTTTTAGGCAATGATTCACTGTTCATCGGCAGAAGCTAGCTACTAAAATTGCACGTTAGAACTACAAATGACGGCACTTAGTCGTTTAAATAGCCATTGACAAAATAAACATATACATTGAGTTTTTCTATCGTGCTTGACCTACAATATCTATGAAATGCTAAGTGAAAGGAAATATTACACCGTAATTTTGTCTTTTATTTAACCAAATTGAAGTAATTTCCCTCCTTACTCTATCACTACAAATCCCATAACCCCCTGCCTCTTAGACCAAAAGAACTACAAATGTCTTTTCTTAGACGTTGAAAATAGCCTTTTGACAAAATTAACTAATATATGGCGTTTTCTTTAGAGTTTTAACTACAAAGTTTCTGAAATTTGACTTAGGAACAACATTCACGCTAATGTTTCGCATTTTATTTAGCCCAATTAAGGTAAGAGCCCTTCGTACAACTAAACTACAATTCCCATGATTCCATGCCTTCTTGACCTTGCTTGCAACTACTTCCGTGTTTTTATGGCAGCTAGCAAGTTCACTTCAGTATTTATGACAGTTTCATAAATACTGAAGCAAAACGCGTGGGGTTAATTTTACCATTAACGTTTCTTACTTCTAAATGAAGTCAAATGCTTTATAATCGCTGGATGAGGCTTTGCCTTTCGTGCAGCCGTGTACTTTATACTAATATCGGAAAAAGAAGAGCTGAATGGAGGACACTAACAGGACTTCCATGTGTAAACTATGCTAACATCACAGAGGTGCCACCACACTGGGGCACAGTGGCCCCCAAACGCCTCTGTCACAGTAAACTGGGGGACTTGTACAAAAACGAGTTTGTTCAGAGGTATCTTCAGCAGCTCATGGAGAACTACAGAGACCTCAGCAAGAAGCTACAGCATGCACACCTCAGTGAAGCAGACAGAAAAGTCCTCATGAGGAGATACACAGAGCTGCAGCCTGCTGCAAATGTGTTTGGGAGCATTGAACGAGCCTTGAAGGACCTGGAGGAGGTCCTGTCACTTCTGCATAGTGAGTATCTGTTTTGTTAATTCATCTCTACATATTGCTTATATTAGAGGGGGTGTAGAAACATAAGGTCTCTCTTGTAATATATCCTATAAATGTGAGCAAACAGTCAGTGTCTATGATTTCTATTAGTTCATCAGGCTGTCTCGTTGTTGCTGTAAAGCCTCTGTTTGTCTGTTAATAAATCATATAATATATTTTTAATGGCTTAATTAACAAGCAATTCAAATGTGCATAGTTGTAGATGTGCATGATTTTAACATGAATGAGGCAGATGACTAAATAGTTTCTATATTGTTTAAAATTGAAGATAAGAAGAATATTAATGGGGATGCAAGTTTTTTGCAAATATCTGAAATGCCAAAATGTCCAAATTCTAAGATTAACTCCCACACACTGTCTAACTTGCAAGAAATTCATTTATCTGCAATGTTTCCTGTTTGCCTGATGAAAGTCTGAGACCGAAATGTTGAAAATAAATGAATTTCTGACAAGTTAGACAGTGTGCAGGAGTTTATCTTCACATTTAAATGAACCCTTTCCTTCACTCTTATCTCTTGAATTATATATGCAAAGTATCTCCACATTTTGATATTGCCAAACTTACCATTGCCATTACAAAACCAGTATTTGTTGGCAAGAGAACAAGGTATCTCTTTTGCTAAAACTGACCTGTTCCTCTAATTGTGACAGCATATTTGTATTAGAAATTGATGTGGACCAAGGAAAACCAAACTCCTTTCTCTAATAAACAACACTGTTGTTTTTACAATGTAAACATTTATTAACAGGGTGAAGCAGTGTGTTACACTCATATATTCTGTGGATTTTACAGCCTGTACATATATAAGGCTAGTATGTGTGGTCAAAATATCGGCTGTAAATATTGGCAGAAATTCTAATTTCTGCAGATACCGATATTCCATTTTTAAGCTAATATCTGCTGAATTCGATATTGTGTTGATAATATTGTACATCCCTAATATTAATCCATCAAATCTGAGTTTTTAATATGAGTAGTAGTTATCATTTTAAACCTTATAGGTTTGTAAGTGTATTGCAGGACATACATTTGTTCAGTGGATTTAAATTGTCTGTATTTGTATTGAATTTGAATTATTTTGACATATAAGTACTCATTAAAACCTTGCTATCGTTCAAATCACTTTTCAAAGTCCATTTTACTCGAGAGCATTTGTCATGCATTTTCTGTTTGTATACTATTTGTCTTTACATTATATCAAAGTGTTTTTTGATATAAGATTTTTGCTGTTTTCCTCTTGGCTGCAGGTTCAACCGGCACCAAAGAGGAAGACCAGCAGCTCACCCAGCTGTTAAAAGAAGAGGAGGCACAAATATCAGGCAGAATTTTGACTCTCAGAAATGATGTGAGGACCCAAAAGTGTGAATAATTGTTGGAAAATTAACATTTACATGTAATGTGAGTAATAGCGCATGTTCTTTCTGTCCAGCTGGTCAAAGCCCTGGTGCCCACTGACCCGCTTGACTCCAGTGATGTCGTGCTCGAGGTCGTGTCAGGACGAACAACTGGAGGTACTAAAGAGGGACGCATATTCACTGTAACCCATATGAGAAGCTTAACTAAACTTTTTTCATGTGGTTTCAGGTGACATCTGTCAGCAGTTCACCAGAGAAATGTTTGACATGTACGAAGGGTTTGCTTCATACAAGAACTGGGACTTTGAGCTTTTAAACTACTCACCTGCAGAATATGGTAGGTCTCTTCTGTCTTTTTTCTATACTGACTGACATCGTAAGATTAGTGAGAATCAGACAATTAACAACTCCTTACCAAGGGTAAAGTTTAAAATGCTGTAAATGCTATTAATATATAGTTGTTCAGCACATATTTAGTGTGTGTTATGTCAAGAATTAATGAATTAAAAACTTGATATTTCATCAAAATTCTGGAGCATGTGACAGAGGGATATTCTGACTCCTCAGACTCAATGTTGGTCATAATACCACCTTTAATCTATTGCACTTGGATAAAAACAAGACAACAGCCATTGCCATGTTTGGGGTTGAGCATTATTTCTGTCAAGAATTATCAAGTAATTGCCACAATACTTTAATATCTGAAAATTATCCTTTTTTTAGCATAAGGAAAAAAATAAACAAGTTTGGTATCTGATCAAAAAAGTAGCAGTCCTAGACACCCTGTATTTGATCATTTTGATTGTTTGCTAATGAATAATTGTAGTCTAACTCCTAAAAACTGCCTAATTGTACCTTGTATCTTAAGAACACCATTTATTGCCAAATCCAACCTCTCATTCAACCCCTTTTACATGTGGAGTTCCCCAAGGCTCCATACTTGGTCCCATTCTAGTCTGCTTATACATCTGCTTAACTCGGTATCCATTCTTTAAAACTACAGACTCTATTTCCATTTCTAGCAACTTACAGCTTTATTTGCCCTTAAAAATCAATGTCTCTTATCTTTTGAGCCCACTGATCAGCTGTATTGAAGCCATCAAAGCATGGATGGCATTGAATTTTAGTTTCCATGAATGAAATTAATAAAATACATGTAACTAGTCTAGTTTTGTGGCTTTCAACTTGTAGATACAGATTTTGAATAAGTGAGTAAATGTGCTTGAGGCTTTTTTCCCACTTCTAAAACTACAACTGCATGAACTACCTGTGTCCTTGTCTCAGGTGGTCTGCACCATGCATCTGTTCGAATAGGCGGGGAGCGCGTGTACAGACATCTGAAACATGAAGGAGGAACACACCGGGTGCAGAGGATCCCTGAGGTGGGCCTCTCCTCCAGGATGCAGCGTATCCACACAGGAACCATGACGGTCATCATCCTGCCTCAGCCTGTGGAGGTAAAACCAAACTAACATTTTCTATCAGTTTTTGTCTTATAAGCATCATTAAATGTCATTCTGGCTTGTGTTCGGTGTTTACAGTTTGACATCCAGATTGACCCAAAGGATCTTCGCATCGACACTTTCAGATCTCGAGGGGCTGGGGGTCAGAGTGTGAACACGACAGATAGTGCTGTGCGTGTCGTTCATCTCCCAACAGGTACATCTTCTGTCTTTAAGCATGCTGCTTCCATTAATATGTATATAGCTGACATTGTGGCTCTCTGCTTCAAATAGGTATAACAGCAGAGTGTCAGCAGACTCGCTCTCAGCTGCAAAACAGAGACACGGCCTTGAAGGTGCTTAAGGCCCGGCTGTACCAGAGCATGATGGGTAAAGAGACAGAGCGGAGGGATACAGCGAGAAAAAAGCAGGTTAGTGAAAATACTTTGAGGTCACGACCATTTTGGGAAGGAAATTTGCTTTAAAAGTGACTTGCATTGTTTATTAGAAGATTCAAACATTTAGTTTCCTTCTCTAAAAATTGTATCTTGAGGAAATTTTCAGGTAATGTTGTTCAAGTAATTAGATTTTGTTGGTGATCCGAATACGATTGTGGATCCAGGATTTTTTAAGGATTTGTTAACATTGCAAGAGAGGGCAGTTTTCTACATTTTCCACCATAACTTGGCTATTTATGTCAGAAATGCCTTGCCTTTATTTGACATTATACTGATAGACTTTTGATGATTATCTGACTTATTTATTATCTTAAGGTTTTAGCTCCCTTGTAGAGCACTTTAAATTGAGGAAGCTGTAAGAAGTTTGATCTCTTTACTTCTTTGTGTTGTCTCTAGGTGGGCACTCGATCCCAGTCAGAAAGGATTCGCACCTACAACTTCAGCCAGGATCGAGTCACAGACCACAGGACTGGATATAGCACCAGAGATATTAAGGTAAATCAACATTAATAAATGTAAATGTAAAATGTAAAATCATTATAACCTCTTTAATGAAGGCTTAATTACTCTGAACATGTTGAATGAGATGTAGTGAATAGTGTTTTGGTCTTTGTTCAGGAGTTCATGCGAGGAGGGGAGGCCCTCGATGATCTGGTCTCTGATGTACGTGAACACGCAGAGAGGGAGGCTTTAATGGAGGCAGCAGAGAGCTGCAGCAGCAATTCAAGATCACAAGGGCCTGGAGGATCAACAAAGTGACATACATAACAAAGAGAAGTTATCAAACATACAAAAATCAGTCAATATTTGTCTGCCCTTTATATTATTATAATGTTATTTATGCTTGAGCAAACACCACAATGTACTTAAAGTAAGAAAGAGCCGACCGCAGATGTTTATTTTTGTATTAAAACGTGAAAAATAATCGGTTTGTTTCTTGATTTTCTTTGACACAATACTCTAATTTTCAAGATAGATTTAATAA
The DNA here is from genome assembly GCA_037902135.1 of Cetoscarus ocellatus. NCBI lineage: Eukaryota > Metazoa > Chordata > Actinopteri > Labriformes > Labridae > Cetoscarus > Cetoscarus ocellatus. The sequence goes on along the minus strand of JBAMNC010001074.1, from coordinate 84,369 downwards.
TCATTACGAAAGGTATTCTATAGTACAATTATAACCTTAAAACCTAAATTAAATGACTTCCGTCTATCAAATGACCCTGTTCATTTGGGATAGGCTTCAATACAAGGCAGGCTTTTAATTGTTTTCAAACTGAACTAATACACAGTAAAGCTGGGAAGGATCATAAAATTTTAAATTTGTATCAGAAAGTTAAATCAACTATGTGTAATAATTACTTAATCATGTGTTGAAGGACAATATATCAATACAAACATGCTGCATTGTTGAGATTGCTGCTCTTTCTGTGAGTTTTCGCTAAGACGTGCTTTTATTTGTCAATACGTGCGGCAACATCAGGCTGGTAAAATGGGCTGTGCCTTTATTTCAAGTTTTGCGCTAAATATAAATCTAGTTAGCGGGAAAGTCAATGTTTAAGGACGCCAATCATTAGTGTTTTTTTATAGATTTTAAACTGTGATGTAAGAACTGGCAGTCAGGATCGTCCATGGTTCTCTGCCAGTTTGGGTGTGAACCAACATATCAGCTTTATGCACACACTCACCAAAAACAAGTCACACCCTGCATGTTGGTGTGTTTTTGCCAGCTGATCAACAACCTCCACCTGTTTTTCCTCTAAAAATAAAAATACATCATAACTTGTCTATTTGTGGTAAAAGGGAAATGACTCTATTATTATCTGGACATCATGTTTTCTGTCTTTATTGTCCTCTATTGAAACTGCATCATGAGTGTGACATTTCAGCTTATAATTATTGCTATTTTTCTTGCACACACGTTCCAGACTATCGTTCAAAACTTACAAAAATACAGATATGGGAAATACAAAAATGATCGGACCTGCTCTGTTTGGGGGGATCTGCTCTTACATCCACTGACAGATTTATCACACATGAATAAAAAATAAAAGGGACTGTGGTAAGTGGCAGACATTTTACAACAAAAAGACAATTTCGAAGAACAGGTTGAAGACTTCACCTTGTTTTTAAGATTTTGGGCTTGTTCTGTCTACAAAGTTGATATTTGTGCTCCTTGAGTAAAAACACTTCAAACTTAATGTCCCAAGAGTTCCTGAAAAGAGTATCTTCGCCTGAGTCCTCGACTGGCAGGTTTGTCGTGTTAAAGTCAATCGTCATTGTCTCTCTGTCTGAGGCTCCTCGATTTTCCATTTTGCGTCCTGTTTTTCCTGAAAGAGGCAGGTCCTTCTCCCTCTCCGAGCGAGGTGATGATGCGTTCCTTGAATTTGGGTTTGGGCTCTGGGGGCAGGTCGGACGGAGTGCTGGCTGTGCTTCCTTCCACCTGGGGCAGCTGTAGGTCCACATCGGCACTAAATGGGAAAGAAGACAATTGAAGCTTTTTAACGTCTGTTTAGCCCATTTACATTTTGCTTTAACATCCATGCAGGGTAAGAGGATACAAAGTTTAGAGCACTGGCTTGAGGAGTCTCTTTAACAGCTTTTCTCCCTCATTTTGGCAAAAACCTGCAACTAAAGGGAATAAACTATTTACCAAATAAAGCAAGTTGTGAGTAAATGAGCAGATCAGTCTCTTACAATGGATCAGCCTCCTCCTGGATCTGTTCCCAGGCTCCATACGGAGTTGAAGCTTTCGGCCTTTTCGCTTGCTTCACCACCTCTTCTTTCTTCTCCGGTTCAGCAGTTGTACTCGGGACTACTTCGTCTGTCTTTGTCTCTTCTGCGCCCTCTTTAGGAGCATCTTCTTCTACTTTTTCATCCTCGTCCTCTTTCTCTGAGGGCTCAGCTTCTGCTTTTCTTTTCTAGAAACAAAACACAAATCAGTGATCCTGTTGAAAGAATTATACCTTGTTCACGCTGTGGACTTCTTCTCTTACTCTGAAGCTGATCTTTGGGACTTTGGGCTGCTGGTCGGGCTGTTCAGGGACTTCAGATTCCTGAGGTGCTGCGGCCTCGTTGGAGGTCTCCTTCCCTTCTTCCTCTTGTGTCTCTTTCTGAGTGGATGAAGCCTCCTCTTCAGTCTCTTCCTTGCTGGGTTCAGACTCTGCTGCTTCATTGGAGGGAAAGTCTGCTGGTTTCTCCCAGCTGGACTCTGTAAGTGAGGAAGATGAACCAAGGTCATCATAGTTTTAGATTTATCATTAATTTGTTTTGACTTTAAGTTTTCAGTTTTAATTTGGCTTTAATAATTTTGGATGCCGATTTGGAATTTAACTTGGGTTTTGATTTTGCAAAATTGCTCACTTTTAGTTTAATTTTATTTTCATAGGACACTTGTCTGTCTTGTTACCTTCGCCAAAAAGGTTATGTTTTTGCTGGGGGGTTTGTCTGTTTTGCAAGATAACACCAAAAGTCATGAATGGATTTCAAGGACAGTTTAGGAACGTTAGTTATGGCACAAGAAGAAAGTAATACGATTTCGGTGGTGTCGAATCTGGATGCAGATCCTGGACTTTTTTTGTTCTACAAACAATGCGGAATAGGGCAGTTTTTCAGATTTTTGACAATAACTCACCCAACAAAACAGAACTTTGTGCTCTCGGGGCACTTGTAGTTGGTGTATTAAAGGGCCAATGTGCTTTAAGAATTTGTGTCAGTTATGAGGTCTTTATGGTTTGCCAGTGAATAAAAAGCTGTTTTAATAATTATGTTTCAGAGAAAAGATCTCAAGCAAGTTCCTTAAAAGCACTTTAAATTAAATTCCCTGAAGGAGTCTTCCCAAGGGATTAATAACGTTCTATCTTAACTTTCCTTATCTTAAATTAGAGGTTTTTAACCATTGGGTGTGGACCCAAAAGTTGGCAAAACTGTTTTAACTGGGTGTAAAATGTTGGCCTGAAAGAGAATGCAAGATCTGGTTGTCTGTTTTTTTAATTAAAGAACTATTTAAAAATTGTAAGATACTTCCGTAAAATAAACTTGTGGGTAAAATACCGCATATCTTGTTATTATGCCATTTTTTAAAGCATGGCAGAGTATTGTTATTTCACAAGAAATGTATTTTGTAAATTTAAGATATTTTGTAAAAGAATTTAAATAGAAAAATAAAATCCTTTAATCCTGAGATGATAATGTCAATAAATCAGAAAACCAGAGCAAATCTTATCCGCTTACATGTTTAGTTTGTTTTAGTTGAGACTAACAGTCTATAGATAGAGCAGATGATGTCAAATAACATCTTCAAAATGAAGCACACTGTAATTTCAATTGAATACATTAAAAATGTATTGACCTCCTGTTTCTGTGTTATAGTAATACGTGTAACCCTCAGGACTGATGGCTTCCATCCAAGAACAAGCAGAGGAGCTCTGAGGAGAAAACAAAAATAATGGAAAATAAGTTTCATTTGCATGTGTGTACATTTTCTTTAATTCAAATGAAGAAAAAAATTTTTTTTTTTTTTTTTTTTACATATTTTACCTCTGTCTGTGCTGGCTGTGCAGAAGTGTAACTTTGCTCCTGGAAACCCGCTGGTTTTTCCCACTGAGATTCTGTTGTTTAGCAAATACATGTTAAAAAGATAAAGTTTCGAAAAAGGTTAAAATTAATGATCTGTTCGAAGGAAATTTGAGATTATCCCACCTCCAGTTACAGTGTTGTAATAATATGTGTGCCCCTCATCCGACTGTCCCTCCACCCAGACTTGTGCTTCCCTCGGCTCTCTGATTATCTTGCTTGGTTTTTCTTTCTTGTGCTGCTTTTTAGGCTGAGGTTTGACTTGAGGTTTTGATGCTGCTGCTACTGGTGTTGGAGCTGGTGCACTTAATCCTGTCACACAATAAACAACACATCATTTCACCTGTACAATCATCAAATGAAGCAAAAATGTGACCAAAACGTGTCAAAAATCACCTGCTGCTTCCATCTCCATCCTCTTCAGATCCTCCTGATATGCTTTCATTGCAGCCTCCTCCATCGCTGCAAACTCTTTTGACATCTTCTCCTCCTGCTTGGCCTTGTCGATGCTCTTCTTTTTAATCTGCCGGGAGAGATAGGATATTGACAGCTTGTAGTGACCAATAAAAAGACAGCTTTAGCGATGAGTGTCATGACTGGTCCTTATCTCTTGCTCCAGTCCTGAAAACTGTGCCAAGATGGGCAGGTTTGTATAAATAAATAGCCTTCATGTCCAAGTTTGCAGAGTTGTTTGAGTAAGCCATAAAATTATAAATGTATTTTTACCTCTGAGATTTTTGCAGCCACATTTTCTTTGTGATTCTTCCCGCGTTCATGGAACTCAATACTCTGCAAAGCAAAAATGAAGACGCATGAGGAAATGATGGTTGAATAAGTCAGCTTAGGTGTTGCCATCTGAGCTGTGACCATGTTTATTTGTGACTGTGAGGTAACTATGTAGGTGGATGTTATAATCCACACATACCAACAATTTTTACTTATCTGAGCAAATTTCAGTGCATTAGATGATAATTTCTAGCTATTTGTTAAGTGTTTAGCTGTAAAGCATTATTTTTTAGGACATTTGAGTGTATATTGAGGTTGACATTACATTTGTTGATTTCTTTTGGTCGTATATTTCAATGTTTTTTATTGTCATGTCTCATTTTTAACTGTCTTATGCACCTTTAATGTTCCTACTCCTACTCTCCTGCTGCTCCTACTGTAATAAATGCCTTGATTTTATTAACTGAGGACGTTGAGTGTCCTAATTTGTGTTTTTTTGTTTACTTTCATGGTTAAAAATAAATAATATTGTTATTCTTTACATTCTAACCGTTAAATAAAAATGAAATGCATCTGTAGAGCCATTAACCGTCCTCAATCTATTTTGTTTTTACGACAACCACGAACGCTTTCAGCTGAAAGTCACCAGTTACCACGGTCACACTTTGAATCATTACACTCTTATCTAGCAAGAAAAAACCGTGTCCGACGCCGGACTTACAGGTTTATTGTCTGCAATCCAGCATTTGCAGTACTGGCAGAATTTTCTCGGTTGTGACTTCCAGTAGTCAGCCCTGAAAACACACAAAAACAAGAGAAAACAACTGATTCAGAACACCTTTAGCCTGAGAAGCTAACACAAATTACCAAGAGAGAACCCGCCGATTCCCAAATGTACGCAGTCCTGCGTATCGTGAACAACAGAACAAGCCTTACAATGTTTTCAGTACTTACATGTTTTTGTCTTGGTGGTTAAAATACTAAAATGCAGTCAAAATGGAGCGAAATAAAGCAGAACCGCTTTGCACATTTTACACTGACAACAATGTCCGCTGCTAATGACGTCATCTGAAGTCGACTGGTTCAGAGATGTTGGAAAATGATGTGGATGTTTAAGCATGGACGAAAAGATGGATTAAAAAGTTTTTTTTTAAAGTTTTTCTTCATTTTCAGACTCAATAAGAAGCAGCAATGACGGGTAATTGAAGTCCCTGCATGTTTGTTTTATCACATTTTTACCTCTGAGTTGTATTAAAGCGTAATAACCTGTGACGAAAGAATGTTCAGTACAAATGTGACGAGTTTTAGTTAAACTACGAGCTTCCCCAGTTAAGACAGATTTGGAAACGTGGGAAAGGGATATACAAGCTGTTCTTCCTTTAATATATTATATGTGCTTTTAATTTAAGTTTCATGTGCCCATTCACTGCACTGCACAAATCTCAGCTTCACAGTTTGTAGGTGTAATGGTTTAAAGTGTGACCGTTTTCATTTGTGACCCTCAAGTAAACCAGTCAATGGTTTTAGTTTTTTTTTATTTTCAACAGACACTGAAGACTGAAAGCTGCCAAACAAGTCTGTATTATTTATCATATATTCTGCTACCTGTCAGATTGAAATATATCAGATTAGAGTTGTTGACATAATGATAAAAAGCCAAACACACTTTTGTTTCTTGTTTCTTAACTTTGTGGATTTGTATTACTTCTTTTTACATATTTTCCAAAAGACACCAGGGGGGCATAAAGAGCGGAAGAGTGACTGATACTGACCCCTTAGATTTCTATAATACCAATAAGTTCTAGGGATTCTAAATTACTAATTTCCTAAAAAATTACAAATTTTACTAAATAAGAGGCTCTTAAGAACATTTATACATTTCGCATTTATCATGTTAGAACACTTGGGTTTAAACAACAGGATATGGAGCAAGGCGAGGGATGGAAATTGAGAAGATTTTATATATACTAATACCATGAAGATTCTACTAATGGATCAGATTCTTTCATGATTCCCTTGAATTCTGTGGATTTTCTGTGTGACTCGTTAAAGCAGAACACCGTGAGGACCATCTTGCAATTTGTTCTCAAAATGTCGGTACCTTGTGTCAGGTGTGTTAACTGTAGCTGCAACGAGTGTCTGCTAAAATGATCACTGCTTATGTCTATTGAGACATAGGTCTGCCTGCCATTCAGGGTATATTATTGTCACAATAGAAAATTACCAAGATTAGCACAAGTGCACACAAATCCTAGAGCTGCAGTGTTTGTCCTGATTATATTGATAATAATCCATCGTCGTGGCAAACGGCTTATTCCTGTTGTCAATCTGATCGAATTCAATTATTATATTTTTTGGGTAGAGCTTCACAGTCCCATATGGTCTAGCGGTTAGGATTCCTGGTTTTCACCCAGGCGGCCCGGGTTCGACTCCCGGTATGGGAACTCCTTTTAATATTTAGTTTCGTGATACGCTGCCACATTGTTGTAGTTTACAGCATGTCGTGTATGAAACATATTTTAGGAATCACATCGCCCATTTAAAAATATATGAAAGGAAATATTTTTAGAAGAGCTCATGTAGACACGTTAAAATACTGTACACACTTACGTACAATGTAAATACAAATATCCACGTTTTAAGGGTGTCTGTTTTATAAAATCCTTACAGCTATTAAAGCATAATGACGCGCAAAATACAACAGACACACTGGACTGTTAGGCAAGTGAAGTCAACCAAGAATGGGAAAGAATTCCACCTACAAAGCTTATACATAATTTTCTCACTTCCCAAAAGCTTACTGAGTGTTGTTTGAAGGAAAAGTGAGGAAAACAGTTGTAAATACGCCCCATTTTTTTTTTTGGAACATGTCGCACGCATCAAATTCAAAATATAATAATTATAATAATTACTTATAATAAAGCACTTTCAAAAACATAGGTTTAGGACAAAATGAAAGATACTGTAAAGTACAAAATCAATAAGAACCGAAAATGCAATAAAAGGGGGGAAAAGTAGAAGACAGGAGAATAAAAAGAAAATGAGACGATGAGCAATAAAAAGAAAGAAAAGCAGTAACATAGGGTAAAATTAATGGCAAATAGCAGAGATTAAAAAAATACAAGAGCCTGAAGAGTAATCCATTAAAATAGTAAAAATAAAATACAACGAAATATGACAAGATGAAAGAGTGGGTTGAAAGTGAAGCAATCGAGCATAAAATAATAAATGAAAGTAAAGTAAAATAACCATAGAGAAAAAAGCTTAAAACAGAAATTGCCAACAAAAGCAGAATAAAGGCTTAAAAGTCAGAAAGACAGAATAAAAATGAAGATGATAAATTAGTGAATATATGCAGAAAAACAATACAATTTATCAGTTTGAACTTTAAATATTTTTCCTTGCAGTGCACTCAATTGAATTTGGGTCAAAAGGTGTAGCATATCATTGTTTTCTCGTTTTATTTATGTTTTACACAACGACCCAGCTTCATTGGACTTGGTTTGTAGATTATAAAATGATCTGTTGATATATATTGTCCTCTGTTTGTGTCTGTTGTGGTGTTACACTCGAGATAATAACAGCAGTGCCGATATATAACTTATAATATAACGGACAATATAACTTATCTAACTGCACTTTGGATGTTTCTCCAGTTGTTGCTAGGACACAGCCACCTGCGTCATCATCTAGCGCCAAAGCAACCAGTACGTGTAAAGTCCGCGCCTGACCCACTGCCCCTCCTTCGGTCGAGCCTGAGCCGCATTTACCGGCGGAGTAATTGGTTTCGTGTCCCGTTGGGTGCCGAAAAGCTCTGGGGCTGCCCATGCAAGGCGACATGGCCGCGTCCTCTCACCGGATCATGCTGGGCCCGCTGGTTGCTGCCATCGACCAGGGCACGAGCTCCACTCGGTTTCTGGTAAGAGGGGCTGGTGCGCTCGCTGTCATATTTCATATGAGGATTATAAAGGAGCAGATGTGACGGTGTCCTTGGGTTTAACTCACAACTGCAGCCGTAATTACACTGCCTGCTGTATTTTAACCTCGATTACGTTATTTAGGACTGTTTTTGTGGATAAATGAATTTAACGAGTTTATTGTTCAAACGACTGTGAATGTATGCTTTGAATATGCTGTCAACAACTTTATTGCACTGGAGAAGTTAGAGAAGGTACAGCCTCCATTTTATTAAAGCTTTATCACATTAGAGACAAATAATAGGGATGTAGAGATACTCCAATTAACAATACGATTTTATAACTACTTTTTAAATGAATTTATGATACTTTTAAAACCTTTGCCACTAAACAAATGTAAAATACTCCCTTTCTGACTTTATACACACACACACACACACACACATATATATATATATACAGGGCTTACCACAGATCCATGAAGAAGTCAGTAGGGTCTCCTGCATAAAATAAACATGTTAAGTAAATAAATTCACCAAACAACATGTGTCATGGACAGCAGGGCTGAATGATTTCAGGAAAAGATCTAATTGCGATTTTTCTGGCAGATATTGCGATTTCAATTCAATTCACGATTTTCTACAAGTCAAGCTTTAGTGCAATATTAACTATCTTTACAGTATAGACAACAGTAAGGAAATCAATGATAAAAAGCACATAACACATTATTCATCATCTAATATTGATTATAAATAATCTGTTTTCATTATTAAAGGGATACTCCAACTTCTACTCCTAAACAGAGGCTTTGTATTGTTTGACCTGCTTACCAGCCACTCTTAAATGTCAATTGCCTACAAATTTGTAAAATAGTATGGGGAAAATAGTGGACACAACAGATCCTGGGTAAGTCAGAAGTGCTGCAAAAAAATGCAGCTTTGGTGATCACATGATTACGTTGTCTGAAATTGCGATTTCGATCCGAAAACGATAAATCATTCAGTCCTAATGAACAGGGTCCCAAATATATAAACAGTTTTGCACTGTTTTCGGTAAAATGTTGGCAAAATGTTTGATATTATAAGGTTGTCACAATACCAGAACTCAATAAAATCAATGATGACAACTCATTTTATTTAAAGGCTCTTTTCACAGCCTCTTAGGCCACCTAACAAGGCAGAGTTTAGAAAACACAGTTAAAAGTAACATATGATATTTGATACCACAGCAAAAATTAAAATAAAACAATCAGTAGTCCATGAAAAAAAATATTTTCTTTCATTTTTAATTGACAACCTGCAGTGCAAAATAAGTCTAGTTTCAGGAAATGTAACTGAACATTTGGGAAAACATTTGCAGCAAATTCTTAAAAGCAAGTTCTGTCCTTATTTTTTAAACTATCACATTCGTTTTCATAACTGCTTTTCCCAAATGTATTATTCTTATTTAATTGTTGTTCAAGCCATTATTTTGTTTTCAAATAATGGTAAAATTTAAAAGAACATGATAATGAATTAAAAATCAAATAGCCAAAGATGATTTGCCAGTGTAGTTTAAATTATTATGTTCTGTCATGTGAGTAAACTCTTTGCAGCCGTGAGTTAAAAAATCAGGTTTGTTTATGTGTTTTAAAGATTTTATATTTTTATTACAATTGAGAAGAAAATGTAAAAACAAAAAGGGATGGAAGTATCTTTTTTACAACAACCTTATCATGTTACGTATGCATTTGTCATTAAATATTAGTTATCATATTTGTATTTTGGTAAAAAAAAAATAAATCTGAAATTTTCTATCTTTAAAAGCATATTTGAACAACAACTGTTAAGTTATTTTACTTTTTTTAAACCTTGTAGTTAAAATTTGCACAATAAAAACTTATGAATCCTTCACAAATGTTTTTAAAGGTGGGTCATAATTATTATAAATAAATAAAAACATACATTTTTACTTTAAAGTGGCAACTTATGCTTGGGAAATCCAGACTTTTTAATGGAAAATGTATGTCATGGTTTGAAAAAGATAAATGGGATTTGCTCAGCCTCAATGGATTTAACAGTGGAAAAAAAATCAACTAAATCATTCATATATGTTTGTCCATTTCAGGTCAACTATCAGAAAAAGTAGCTGGCTATAATTTAATGACTGGTAGGCTCTTTGCTGGCAGCTGATGCTTGTGGAAAGTCCTTTCTTATAGTTTGAAGTTCTTTAAGTTAAAACTAGGCTGTACAGTAGATCGCAGTGTTATTCTCTCAGACCTCTTGAGAAGGAATTCCTACTTGAAGGCGTTTACCTGGTGAGTTATTTAGTATGCAGCTTGGATATTCCAACTTCTGGGATCAAATGGAAAGCACCATTTCCAAATATATCCAAATATATTTTGACCATTTTTAAAATGCAATACTGCAGCAGTTAAGACTTATGCATGCCGCCCATTGAAAATCAATTAAGATATTCACTTTAAATGCAGAATAATTAGTCCTTTATGAATGATCTCTCTTCTCTTTTCTCTTTTGTCCTTCTGTAAAATAAACAGATCTTTGCCTTATTTCCAAACAGCAGCTGAAGGCGTCTGTGAAGTATTTCCTTCAGGGTCTTCATGAATAAACAGCCCAACAAAACTTGTTTGCTCGGTATTTGCCTGAAAGAAAAAACACAAACTTGCAGTTGGAAAAGAAAACGATCTATTTGTTTCTTGCTATTATGATTGTGAAACAGGAGATTGTTCTTAAGACGTGGGGTGTTGTTTCCTCTGCCTGATGCAGGTCTGTCTAGATCCAGAGTGCTTTTTCAGCTCTTTGTTTTGCCATCAGACTCCTGGAGTCTGCTGAACAGATGCTGTGGTTTTTAATCTGGTTGTGTCTGATCGCAAAGAGCCGAGAATTTAACCGACATGAGTCAGCCCAAACCACAAGACAACAAAAAACAAACACAGTAGGCTCAGGATGACCTTCTCTTTACCAAACTTTACTAAAGAAAATATTTGTTCTGGTTTTTAAACATCAAGTTGTGACTTGTATTTGAGTTTGGTAAGTGTCACACAACATGTGCAGAGATATTTATAGCTGTGATAACTGTGCCATTAAACTGGCTGTGTTTAGTTACTGCAAAGCTGCTGTGAGCCAAATACCTTAACATCAACACTGCAGGATGTCTCATGTTAAAATACAAGGCTCTCCCTTGGATTGTTTACCATATTTCTCCTTTTTTACTTCATCTTACTGAGTAATATTGCAATTAGATCAAATGCAAAGTCCCATTTCAGCTCTTTTTCTGGTCAGATTTTGAGAATATTGGAGTTGTGCTTTAAAAACTCCTCAAAAAGACACATTCCTGACAAAGAAGAAACCACAGTGAAATTAGTAATTCAAAGGGAGACGTGTTGGTTAAAAAAAGCAGGTTTTGGATTCAGCTAAAGCCAGTTTGGCTCCGACAACTGCTCAGAAAATCTAAATGAGAAAGGAGAGTTAGATATCCCGTCTCGTTGTCTGTCTTGAGGCTGTTTACATTGCTGCAGGGTTCTTCAGTCGACCAAAACAACATTTTTACATTTGCCCTTTTCTCTGTCTTTCTAGGTGTTTAATTCAAAAACAGCAGAGCTCCTCAGCCACCACCAGGTCGAAATCAAACAGAGCTTCCCCAAAGAAGGGTAAGACTCTAATCCAGCACATTTTATAAGAAATGATGCACATATATTTGAGGAATTTGCCACTATAAGTTGTGATCTTATTTGCAGATGGGTGGAGGAGGACCCCAAAGAAATCCTGCAATCGGTGTACGAGTGTATGGAGAGGACATGTGAAAAACTCACACAGCTCAACATTGATATCACAAACATTAAAGGTACAAAAGTGCAGTGAAATGTCATTATGATGCATTTAAGAGGTGAATGTTGGTCTAAATCAGTGCAAATTGTTGTTTGGTCTTAGCTATTGGAGTGACGAACCAAAGAGAGACAACGCTTGTTTGGGACAAAGAAACCGGGGAGCCCCTCTACAATGCAATCGGTACAAATATGATGTTTTCCTCCATTGTTTGTCCATTTGTCTTTGCCCATATTTGACAGCTTTTGCAAGTGCCAACAGTCTAAATCTGGCATTGTGCAACTCTGATTGTTGAGCAGTAAAATAGGCACCAGACTTGATCACTTAAATCCCCATTAAAACAAGACAAAAGACAAAAAAAAACATTTTCTGTTGTTTAGTTTGGCTGGACCTGCGAACTCAATCAACAGTTGAACGTCTCATCAACAAAACTCCAGGAAGGAATAAAAATCACTTAAAGGTGAGCTGAATCAGACTGTTTGCCATTCAAAACCTCTTTCATCATGAGTGGTCATGGATATTTTTGCAAGTTAAGGAGACTGTGATGACAGAAAACTTTCATTATATGTAGGAGGAACATAGAAATTGAGGAAAGCTTTTAATTGGATATGAATTTTTAGGATGTTTTTGAACTTCGACAGACTGTTTACAAGGTTTATACAGGTACTAGAAATCCTTGAAAAAGCTTGAGTTTTAATGTCGATATTTCAAAGTTAAAAAGTGCTTGAAGCTGTTCTTTCATGAACTAGCTGTGTTGAATATTGTGTTGTTTTGATTTGCCCTTGTTTGATAAGATGCAAAATTATAGGTAACACATTCTAAACATGAAACTTTTGCATTTTGTCATCTTTTTAAAGCACCACTTTATTAATAACACACGTGGTGGTTCATAGAATCATATTATATGTTTTAATATGATAAATATTCAGAATTATCACTGTGGAGCTTTAATTGTAACAGCAGAAGTTGTTAAACCATACAGGACAAAGCCAGATCAGGAAACACAGACAAACTCTAATGATCTAGTTTTTTCTAATATGTATTTTATTCTTGTGCCTCAATTGCATTGTTATAAGCAGTATTTCAAAAAGTTTCTTTTGTGTTTACAGCATAAAACTGGGCTCCCAATCAGCACGTACTTCAGCGCGGTGAAACTCCGCTGGCTGATGGACAACGTGGATGAGGTCAGAGATGCTGTTGTCTCCCACCGCGCCATGTTTGGCACCGTTGACTCGTGGCTTATTTGGGTAATCAAACCCTCTTCACTTAAAACTTCGTTAACACAGAATTTGTGGGAATGAAGCTCGACTTCAGTGGGTATTTTTGATTTACTTTCCCGTAGTGTTTGACGGGGGGAAAGTCGGGCGGAGTCCACTGCACAGATGTGACCAACGCCAGCAGGACCATGCTGTTCAACATTCACAGCATGGACTGGGACCCTGAGCTTTGCAAGTACGACAGCTGGGTTTCATCACTCTGTGTTGTTTCCTGAAAGACACTACAGTCTTTACTCTGAAGATGCTAAAACCCATTGTACTTATCATTTATTTTATTTACTACAGAAAAGCAGGAAAAACAATCTTAATCACTCACAGACTCTCCAATCATAACTTTTTGAAACCAGAAATGTTGGCTGCGCATCATTGGTAATGAAGAAAAGTTATTTAAATTAAAGGTTTCAATCTGTAACACGGTTATGTTGATAAATCACATCTAAGGTTAACTTACGGAGTTCCACAAGGTTCAATGTTTGGACCTCAATTTATTTGTACTTAATTTGAATCAGTATCTGATGCAATGACATTGTGATGTTTCTTTACTGTGTTTTTTACAAATAGGTTAAACTGAAAGTACAATTCACTCATTATTCCTTCATCTCCCTTCAGGTATTTTGGTATTCCCATGGAGATCCTGCCCAGAGTGAGGAGTTCTTCAGAGATCTACGGCCTCATGGTGAGAAAGCTGAAATTTGTCAGCATGATATGACGTCTACTCCCAATTTAAACCTAAAAATTGTTAAAGATAACATTACATTCTACCGATTTCATTGCTGTGTCTACTGTGGCCACTAATAAGACCATAGAGGTTTGTCAGTCTGCTTTCAGACTGTTTCTAAGTGCATGAACGTTGTCTTGAGACACTCTTTTAGGCTTTTTTTTTCTGTGTGCCATTGTCCCCTCTTCTCTCACTGGTAGAAAATAAGTTCTAGTCTGGTAAGTGAAACCTCGCCATCGGTTTTCTTTCCCTCATCATGCAAAGTCTTGCTTCTCTGTGGCCGGAGTGAAATCATGCCATCCCACAGTGCATTTCCAACATCCAGACGAGGGCTCATTTTCTAAATCAGGATTTTGGTCTTTTTAATCAGACTTTGCTTCTTGCTTTTAAAATGAGTTTGGCTGTTAGGCACTCACTGCTGCCTACTTATAATTAACCACTGACTAACATGACATTCTCACTCTGTACCATTTTAATAGGAGTTTTATAATTGATGCCACCCAGTCCCATATTCGATTTAACATTTTCATGTTTCAGTAATTCATCAAAACTAAATTTAAAATATAACCAAGTCTCATGAGGTTTTCTTTTCCGCAAAGTTGGTAAAATAATCAGACCACAGTAAAACTTTGGAGCTAAAATGCTAAAACATTCTGCCTTTTGAACGTTTGTATCTGTTATGGCGTTTGTAATGGTCCATTTCTGACACAGTTTCTGATTCATGAAAGGGGTCTTGAGTAGTTTGAGGAATGTTGTTGCATATTTTGTCCAGCAGAGTGCACCTTAACTCCATATTTACTATCTTTGGCACACACAACAGGACAGTATGGCTCAAATAAGTATGCACAAAAGAAGGCTCACACTGTTAAGAATCATGAAATATTCTCATATCAAATTGTGTATATTACTCAGTAGACTTCTGTATATTTGCAGAATCATTCTGGTACATAACAGAAAACGACTTGTTGAAATATTATCTTATTGTGCTGCCATATGGCCAAGTGTAATTAGTCTGAATTGCATCAAGTTGGTCGCGCTCTAAACACAAAATACAAGGTAGAGTTTGGTACATTAATAGATGTGAAATGTTCTTCAATTAACACATTGGTTCATCCATGTTTTGTCCATATTTATTACTGTCTGTTTTAATGCTTAAGTTGCATTGTAGTTAAGCCACTGAAGCGTCTTCTTACTTCCTCAGTGAAAGATAAAGTCACTGCTACTCCTTTGAATGTCTCATTTCATTTTAAAAACACACATACAGCTCAAATAGTGTACACCTCGTTACGTCAAAGATTCAACAACACTGTTCCCTTTACCAGGGATTATTTCATTTCATTTATTTACTTTTTGATCTGTTATTTTTGAATAGTGCTGTTGATTTGAATCCACCAGAGGTCTTTTTGCCCCTTGAAAATAAAAGCAGCCCCGTGAGCTTTTATATGGTTCTTAAGAAAATCTTGTTGCTTAATCTTTAACCTGAACTCGATGACTCACACGGACCAAGTCACTAAACTGCTGCTCCTACAATTTATTAGTGCTGCAACACTAACAGAGGATCTTTGGACTTCACTCAGTTGTTATTTACATGAAACTTAGCATTTCATTTTATAGTCTAATAGAAAAGACTAAGTTTATTGTTGTTGTTCATGAATACATCCAAACTCTTTAGTTCACTTCCTGAGTTGAGCTCATTTAAGAGTTGAAAAATAAACATGAATAATAAGATTTAATTCTCAATAATGTGATAACATTGTGGCAATACTCTATAAAAATGAAAAAGAAAAAACACTGTGCCCTCACTTCAAATCAGTGCAGAACTGACATAAAAAATAAGATTTTTAAATCATAAAGAACATTTTTGCATTCAAAATGAAACAGTTGAAAGAATTGTTTCCACCACGATAAATATAATACTGAAAATTTTCAGGAAGCAAAATAATGCATTTTCAAATGTTCCCTCACAAGTCCTTAACTGTTTACATAGCAACAATCGCTGGGAAACAGTTTATTCATTATTTGGTCGTAGCATCACATGTTTAATGGGAAAGATTTATCAAACTGTGATTGGCTGCCAGCCATTATTCTCCTCCTGTACAAACATTTGGCTAAAAGTTGAATGGATGGATATCAAAGCTAGTACTGGCTGTGTCCCAATTTAGCTGCATCCTTTGGAGCGCATATTTAGAGCTAATTATGTCAAAGTTGTCCCATTTTGAAGGCTTTTTGTGTATGGAAACTTAGGCCTTTTTACCTGGCTAACAGCGCCCATTTAGTTGTGTTTTTCTGTTGACTTTGATTTATAAAGCCAGGAAAGTGACTGAATTTGCTTTCTTAAATATTGTTGTAATGTTGGTTCCTAATCTCTTGTAATTGGGAAGACCGTGTATTCTGCACTTGAGTAAGGGGCAGGCAGTTTAAGGTTTTCTTCGTCCTGCTCCTTTCTGGACATGGAATGTGACAAAATTGTGAAATACATATATTTATTTTATTATTTGCTTTTCTATCTTCTTTACTGTTAACACCACTATGACTCGAAAAATAAATTACTGAAAGAAATCATGAATTGCAGCATATAACCCACAATACAGACAAAGCTTAACGTAATGTGTTACATGAAACTCATGAAGTGTGATCATGAAATTAAAGTAGTAAAAAGTTTGAGGTTCAGCCAAGACAGGAGTCATATTAGGTTTATAAATCACAAGACTGTGGAGTGTTTTCTCTAAGTTCTTTGGCATTTAAGGAGGCACCTCGAAACATTTGGATGAAGTGATGCAAAGGCAGAATCCCCAGAAGACTGGTCCTCAGTTCAGTTTAGCCTGAGCACTGTGTGCAAGTTACATCTGCTACGTCCTTTTGGCTCAGTCTCAGGAAACCTTCTAAAGAAATAAGAATAACTCTCTGCCTTCTAGTATTTTGAAGCAAGTGCACGCACACATACATTTACGCAGTAATAAGGTCACATGTTCTTTTGGAAATGTGCTGGATGGTCCCCTGTTGTTGCTTCTGTTATGGCATGCTACTGACCTGGTTGTCATTAACGCCCACAGCTTTACTGACAGACCACCACCCCCTGCTCCTTATGTCCCGCCTAAATCTCTTCACTCTTTGGTGCCGTCTGGTTTATTAACAAACTAACCCAAAACTACCGCCTGACGGAGGAGTGAAGACATTTTTGATTTGTACAGGATCGCTCTTTCCCTTTATTTCTCCTTACTGTTACATTATGTGGAAATGTGGTAGAGTTGAGATCAGTGCACTCAAGTTATTTGGCTTTAAGTCAAATAATGAGAAACTTCCTCTGTGTTTTCGTGTTTTTATAGGGGGAAGTGATTAATACTGGTGTTGTTAATTTTTGTGACATAATGTTTTTGAACTTGTCTTGAATAATTGATGTTAATTTTTGAATTTGTAATCATATATTGACGTAAAAATCAAGTTTTTATCATATTTTTGTTTATTTCACTGGTGATTCATGCAAGTTTTCCACATTACAGTGAAATAGTAAGAAAGGTGGAATCCACCATATGATACCCCATCAATGACATGTTGAAAGTGTAACAAAAAAACACTAAATATGTAAATTTAATGTAAAAATGTTCTGTTCTGTCAGTTTATAAAACAAGCTCTTTTTTTCCTTTTCATAGAAATCTGGAGCTCTCTCCGGCATTCCCATATCAGGGGTAAGTTTTAGTTCAATCATTCCCTCCATGTACGGAACATTTTCTGAGAAACTAAGTGAAATGTTTCTGTAAAAACAGTGTCTGGGGGATCAGTCGGCAGCACTTGTTGGACAGATGTGTTTTCAGGATGGGCAGGCGAAAAACACGTGAGTGGCTTCATGTGATTTTTAGTGGTGTTTTTTTTCCCATTTTTAAAACAAAAAAAGGAGAGTTAGCATTTCTTTTTGTTTGTAGGTATGGAACGGGCTGTTTTCTACTGCGAAACACTGGATCCAAGGTACGTTATTGATTTGTTGTATTGTAAAAAAATGCTAAGTAACTCTATTTATATTCGTCCGATCTAGAAATCTTTGATTACACTTCATTATTTTGGAGGGCAAAACAATTTAAATTAGCCATGTTTATCACTGTACATTTTTAAATTCCAGAGCAGATGACAAACCATATTTTAGCAAATGCGTCTGTATTTGGCACTATTTTCTGACGCAGCTCTTGGCTGTTCCTCCACCTCCTCCAGCACATT
Source organism: Cetoscarus ocellatus (assembly GCA_037902135.1). Classification (NCBI taxonomy): domain Eukaryota; kingdom Metazoa; phylum Chordata; class Actinopteri; order Labriformes; family Labridae; genus Cetoscarus; species Cetoscarus ocellatus. The sequence goes on along the minus strand of JBAMNC010001074.1, from coordinate 66,270 downwards.
GATTCTGCTGTTTCAGAATAAAATACTGAGTAAAACCTGTTGTAATTTTGCTTATCTAAGCTGATGTCTTTCTTTTTTGTTTGTTCATCATCTGTCTCATTAGATTATTATGGTTTATATGATTGTTTTTTTTTTCCTGTAAACCTGAAAATTCAATAAAGATCCTGAAACAAAGTGCTTCACATTAATTGTTTGGCCTTTTTCCTCTTCTGTGTTGCAGCCTGTCATGTCAGATCACGGCCTTCTGACTACTGTAGCCTACAAACTGGGTCGAGACCAACCTGCTTGTTATGCCTTAGAGGTACAGAAACAAAAACATATTCGCACGTGCAGTCTGATAATGTTTGCTCTTCCTTTCAAACAAACCTAATATTTATTTTGACTCATCCTTTCAGGGCTCTGTGGCCATCGCTGGAGCTGTAGTTCGCTGGCTGCAGGACAATCTGGGGATCATTGGATCTTCAGAGGAACTTGGTTGGTTCTGTCACTTTTTGGAGAGAAATCATAAGATAAAAGTTGCATTGATTATGACCTGCACCACATGTCAGAGGCTGTGGCTCCTTTTCCACGTCATTTCCTGCCTCTCCTCACTTTTGACTTTATCTTCTGCCATCTGTGTTGAGGTATAAATGCCTAAAAGTAAATAAGAATAAGAACATTTCATTATCTAGACTCATCTGCAGTTTGGACACATGAAACAGTCTAAGCTCATAGCAGTATTACAAAGAGCTGATCAGAGCCTGAGCCCGCCCTAAGTTTTAACAAAAAGGACAGTCTAAGCCTATCGACAAAAGTAGAGACTCATTCTGTGGTTCTGTGATTGGTTGATGAGGGGCTCTACCTCCCACACTACTTTTGTACCCCTTTCAGACTGGCCAAAAAACCAGTTTAAACCCGGTAACAATCGGCTCCTGTCGGCAGTTTGAAAGGGTTTAATCGGCATTTCGACCCGGGTCGACTGACCCTGCAAGCCACACTGGTTTGTATCGGCTCGCACCTGGGTCAACCCGCTAATTTAAGGATTACGTGCCCACGGCATAACATCACGCCCGTCCCCTCTGTCTATAACTTACGTGACTCTTTGCCGTCTCAGCAACAAATTCCATCATCTGCGCCGAGTTTGTACATTTTTAAAGAGGGACAAAAGTACAAAGTACAGAAAACTGTGTCCACTGCATCCATACTCCTTTCCATTGTTTACGGGGTCGTGTTTCGTCATGCTGATGATGTCATCACTTGAAAAATTAGCCACGCAGCTCGTCTGCTGCCGATTAGACCCGGATCTGCTGGCAGTGGTAAAGGAGTAACTTGCCAATTGTTAGCGGGTTAACCCACGCTGAAAAAACCCGCGTTGACCCGCTAATTTTAGTATGAAAGCAGTATTAGAGATTTAAGCCAGCCTGCAATCTTACAATGGTTTCTGTTTCCTTGAGGTCTTTTAAGACATGAAGGTTCCTGATACTTAAGTGCTTTAAAATGAGTTTAAGGATATTCAACTCTTTTCTTGACTATACAAGAAGCTTGTACAGAGAAGCTAATATGGGAGTAACGTGATTTCTCTTCATCGTTCTCATCAGTGCACAAGCTGCACCATATTAAACCAGCTGAAAAGTTTTTTTGTATTTTATAAATATAGTCTGATAAAATAGGCTAAAAAAAAAAGCCAATCTAGAGAAGTGTTTTTTTTATGTGTCATTTTTTTCCCTTTGCAGAGAAGCTGGCAGCTTCAGTTGGTACCTCCTATGGTTGTTATTTTGTTCCTGCATTTTCTGGTCTGTATGCACCATACTGGGAGCCCAGTGCAAGAGGGTGAGACTATAACTGCTTCATAAATATGTTTCAAAGAGTCAAGCCGTAGGATCATGTTGATTTTTATGAAACAGTCACAAAAAATATACCATATAGAGAAAAATACATGCAGATCATTCTGACGTCATCACACAATTTTCCACATTGCTCAGTAAATTTGATGAAAACACGGCCAAAATATCTTATGCTCTTGATTTTGTTTTTTAACCATTTCAGTCCTGTTGGTGTTTTCAGGGCTTGTAAAAATTCACACATCATTGAGACTCACGTTTACTTGTTGTTTCACGTGCTGTTAAAGTTTATTTAAACAGGAAGAGGAGGCTTGTGCTGAAAGTAGCTGGAGGCAACTAACTAAAACTAAAATAAACAACATTGATTTGTATTTACAAAAAAAAGTGATGAATCATAAAACCTGTAATTATCATATCCATCCAGTACGATATTGTAATGGATTGATAGCAATAGTTTCAAATCATTCTCACGTCCTGCCTCTGTGGGTCTTGCTTTTTCTGCCACAGGATCATTTGCGGCTTGACTCAGTTCACTAACAAGAGCCACCTCGCGTTTGCTGCTCTTGAGGCTGTTTGCTTCCAGACTAGAGAAGTGAGTGCCACCTAAATGCTCCAAATTAGCCTAAAACATCTCTAGTTTTAAAGGAAAATTTGATTTAAAGATAACTATTTTTCTTACGTAGTTGTTTTGATCAGATATTTTTATTTACATCCTCAGATTCTTGACGCCATGAACCAAGACAGCGGCATCCCACTGACTCAGCTCCAGGTGGACGGAGGAATGACGTCCAACAGGTTGTTGATGCAGCTTCAGGCGGACATTCTCTGCATCCCTGTCGGTGAGATCTTAGTTTGAAGTTTTCTGTAAAGTTTAGACAGTCATAACAAACAAGCTGTGACAAAGAACAAACAGGTTCTTCAACAACATTCTTACCTCGAAGTGAAAACAGTCACATTTATCTGATGTTCCTCTGTTGGATAATGTCGCCGATTGGCATCACTGGGGCACCTTAAAGGGTCGTGAGTTGGATTATACAGTGAGTTTCACTTTTGGTTAAGTAGAAATAATTAAGAGATACTTGTTCCCTAATTGAAGAAAAACCTTGCAGTGATGAGATGCCTTATCCTAACTTCCTCACAAGTTACTTACGAGTTACACAAGTGACCACTTTGCCCTTTACATGCCATTGCAGCCCAACCAGCATTGTCCCACCAATATGGACATGTAAGCATGAGGAGGTCAAAAAAAAAAAACATACACATGGCCCAAAACACAAGCATCTCTGGTGTTAAAATTACACATGGAAAAGAATGGCATAGGGAACTTGAGAGAGGATAGAAAAAAACAAAACTAGTTTTAAGAAAGAGCTAAAGAAGAGGATTGGGGAAGTAGAGCTGGGGTGAGGTGCCGACTGTGTCTGCACAGCTTTGGCCTCCTTATTTAAAGAGATTTTAATGCTATAAACGTCCAAAGTTGTGTCTCTCGATAGCAGCTTTGAGAGAATCTAGTTTCTATTGTATCTAGCCCGGTCGGTTTAGCCTAAAGACGAACTATTAAACAAATGCCTGAACAGGCTTTCATTAAAATGACTATTTCAAGCACCTTGGTTAAAATTCTAGCACCTTCCAAACCTTGAAATATCAGCATCATACCCAAGCATTTTTCAGGATTTCAAGCACCTGTATGAGCCATGGCTTGGGTTGGGGCTGGCATCTATCCCTGCAGGATTGGGCTGTAGCTCTAAATCTCTCTACTCCCTAATTTTCATGAAGAATAAGAATGAAGATGGAAGTTTTACAACTGACAGTTTGGCCCAAAACTCACTATATAATCCACAGGCAAGACATAAAGAGCTGATCTTACTGTAAAGCCTCGACATCCCACTTCTACCAGATCACATTTATGAGAAGATATCGTTGTTTAGTGAAGCCGTCCATGCCTGAGACCACCGCCCTGGGGGCAGCGATGGCAGCCGGAGCAGCAGAGGGGGTGAGCGTGTGGAGTCTGAGCCCAGAGGACCTAAGCGAGGTCACCTCAGAGAAGTTTGAGCCTCAGATCAACCCTGAAGGTACATTTGTCTCTAACAGGATTCATTCTGTCTGTCCTTCTGTAACTGATGCTTTAATCTAGTCTATTGATTTTGAACTTGCTTCGCAGAGAGTGAGTTTCGGTACGCCCGATGGAAAAAGGCGGTGCAGAAATCCATGAACTGGGAGACGACGGAGCCGATTGGTAATGGAAATGGTAAGCACCAAAATGTCCTGGGTTTTAAATGCTTTTTAGTTTTATTTTAAGGTCATTAAAGATAATTTTGGGCGAAATCCCAAACCCCAGTGAGCAAAGAAGAGTTTCTCTCATTACTTCTTTGTGTTATCGGCAGTTGTTGTTCATCTTTTTAAACACATAGAAAGACTTTACTGACTCCAAACAGGAAATGTGTTAAAGAAGGTTGACAAGCAGCAGAGGAATAACCTCAAATTCAGTTGCATACAAACGTTTTGGAGAAAAGCGCATCGAAACAGAAGCTCAAGTGGAATAAAGTTCCAAATCTAGGAGCAGCTGAGTTTCTTTCATTTTCTTGTCTGTGATTTTATTTTGTTTTGTAAATCATTCTTTCTTCTTCTGTCCCATGTTCTTCCTTGACTGACTAAAAGGTGAACCGAGTATCTTCAGCAGCGCTCCGCTCGGCTTTTACATCTTTGGCAGCATGTTGATGTTAGTCGGTGCGAAATACCTTGCAGGTCAGTGTCTGATTTTCTTATGGAAAAATGAAATTTATCATAAGTGCAATGAGTTGAAAAGATTGTTTTATTTGCTACAGGTTATGTGATACTGTTAAACAGGAATTTGGCAAACAACAGTCAGTCTCAGGATGTTTTTAGCTCACATAAGCTCATATAAGTAAATAAATAACCACAGCCTGGGCTTTTTTCAAGGGGGGCAGGATGTACAAGTTCTGCTGTAAGCATGACATCAGTAGGCGCGTTCATGTGAGATTCTGCTCAGATCATCCTGAAACTAACAAGACAAACAAGTTCACTGTTAAAGGGAAGACCATAAAAGATTCCTGTGACCAGTCCAACTTTGTATGTAGGACATTTTATTTACTTATGTCAGAACGAAGTGCTTCACAGTCTTATCAGCTGCCATCCCTACGGCTTTCATTTTGATTTCTTGATCTTCCTAAGTTTGTATTCCTCACAAAAGCCCAACTTTCTCTCTTTGTATGTAGAATATTAAACTTTCTGTGACCTAAATTACCTATAAACCTATATTATTGCAGTAAACACATTTGTACTGCTTCTTTTGAATCTAAAGACCGAGACTTTACAAGTCAATTGATGAAAATAAGTTAAAAAAAAAAAAACCCTGTGAGGTCTTGGCCTGACTTCTGGCCTTAAAGCTTCAACATCTTAGTCGTCATGCCAACATACCTGTAGAAATGTTTTCATTGATGTTAAACCCCAGCTTCTCTCAGAATGAAGCCCTAATTTCAGTTTTTCCTTCATTAGGTCAACATTAGGCTCTGGCTCCTGGAGGCATTGAATCAAAGTGGAAACCCTCGGTGTTGGACCACCTGCACTCTTCCAAAAACAGAGGCATTCCAGGAGGAGGAGACGCTCCTGCTGAATCTTCACGCCAACTGGACAACAAGTTACAACTCAATGGAACTTTTCTGTGTTATTTTCCTTTTCTGTTATTCATTTTTTTATTTGTTTCAGCAGGAGGCATGAACACAACGGTACGTTTTTATTTTAGCGAGGTGTGCACGCAGTATTTTCTTTTTTATGACGTATGTTTAAACAAACTTTTGAGCTGCTCTCTGTCGGAGCTCCACCAGTGGTTGCTCAAATCGCCTTCTCACTCTGGTTAAACGTAGTTCACCATCTTCTTTGCATTTGTAGTTGTTCAACGCCGTTTACATAGTGACGTTTTAGTGCCCCAGACCCTCCACTTCAAAATACAAAGGAACTTTTAGCGCACTTTACATTTTATTTTGTCTCGTGAGAGCCATGTACTAACAGAATCTAATATATATTTTTTCTAACATTTGGGATTAAGACACTGAAGTTGAATGAAAACAAGGGACGGACAGGATGAAGGACGATGAACTGATGAGGTTGCTATTTGGGCTCTTGTACATATTTTTGTAGAAAACAGTTTGATGGTTATGACCAAAAATGACTTCTCAATATTTTTGGCTAAATGGAGATGCATTAAAAACATTTTTCAGTACCAGAAATATAAACTTTGACACGATTCTAGTTCAAAATTAAGCAATGTTGCTTCTGTTTAATACCACAGCAGCAAAAGCAAACGTCCTAAACTCAAATTTTTTGAGCATACGTGATAATAACCGAAGAGAGGGGAGCGCCCTCTGTTGGAGCAGGCGGTTCACTGCTTAGACACCCTCAAGTGCTGCAGAAGTGTGTATTGGCAGTTCAAATGTTTGACTGTTCGAGTATTGAACAGATATTTGAATATATTGAGTATAATGTCACAGCCCTCCGAGGTATGGTAAATTAAGCAACAAACTACAAAGACCTAAATGATCTTGTCTCAACCTGTGTCTCATTTGAAAATCTATTAATATATCATAAAACCTCTGTATATTGCCCAGCCCTAATAGGAATAGAGGCTCATGAATTTGTATATTTTGTTAGTTTGGCACATAAAAGACTCTTTAAAAGCTACAAGCTACAAAGACTATCAAGTATATGATGGAAATCTGTCTTGTAGACAAGACTTTTGGTCCAGAAATGTGTCATCAAAACAGCAACAAATTGGTGTACAAATTTTCAGAATGAAACCAAGTCTCCCATCGACCTGAAGTGCTTCAGAAAAGTTTGGATTTACATTCATTGTGTGTTATAAATGTGTCAAATTATGCAAATAATCATGTCAAACAAGTCAAATGCATACCGTTGATCAATGAGAAAGCATTATTGCACTAAAATGTTGACAGTTTGGTACTTTATTTTTTGTGATTTACGTATTTATTTTACTATTTATTTCAATAAGAGATTCTCACAACCTTTTATAAAGAGCCAGAAGTCTTGGTACTGCTTTAAAGAGTGAAGCTTGAGAAAGAACAGGCAAACTCTTCTAAGTATTCTGATTTCTGCTAGAAATAAATTGGTTGCCATCTTTGTCAGTCTGTCCTGACTTTACCCTGATGAGCTGCATGTGTACAGAGGTTGTCAACCAGCCTTTACCCTGAGTATATTTCTACCATCGCTCTATTGCCTGACAAGCAAACTGCAGGAAAACTGCCAGCTGTGGGGGCAGATGTGAACAAGCAAGTCAGGGAATTTTCCAGATTAGGTACCATTACAACAATTCTGGAAAAATGTCAGGAAAATGTGTGAAATAGGCTGCAAAGACAGTCAACACTTAAGGCAAAGACAAAGGAAAAAATTGATAATTTGGTTTTAAAAAATGTGAGTATAGATGTATAAAATATGAATTATCTGAGTTTAAAGGCTCACTTTGCTAATCTAAAATATAAACAATAAAATAGAATTTAAAGGATGAAATTAAAGCGTTAAGTGATGTTCAAAAGAGCTTAAAAGTTTATAGAAAGTCAGAATAGACTTGAAAAAACAGAAAGAGTGGAAGCGAATTTTGCCAACAACTCTCTTACAAAACCTTAAAAGTGCAAGTGTTGGTTCTGATTATGAATTTTGTCTCCTTTCGCTTCTCTGCATGTCATTCCCTTTGACAGTATTTGTAGTGTAACCCTGACCAAGTCTCTCATTCTGGTAAACTAACCCCAAATGTGATGTTTCTGATGTGTTGGGACTGCTGATAACCTCCCAGTGCAGCTGGATCGACCTGATTCACTGTCTGTAATGACGTTCTGTAAAGTAAAGATTGAACAGTTTATCGGGCATGTCAGGGTAGATCACAGACAAATAATGAGGAAATACTGTATCAAAGACACCGATGAATTGTGGATTTAAAACCTGGAAACTGTGCACGTCTCCCCTGATGTTTGGAAACAGGTTTTAGTGGAATAAATGTGATCAAAATGATCTTGTTTCATTTTTATTCTTGCATTTTTGTTGTATAAGGTGTAAACTGGATGTAGTTTGGGATCATTCTCTCTTTAAAAACATGTTTTTCTTGTACACTAATGTCACAAATCTCAAACATGAAATGCTGTTCTTGTTAAAAAATACAGTATCAATTAATGATCATGTAATAAATTTGTTAAGGGACTCTTAAAGTAGTGTTTATTTTCAGAAAAGGATTAATTGCACATGCAAACACATTTTTGGGGAGACTTTTTCCTCATCATGACTCTCAGGGATCCCACGCATCTTTAAAAAAGTCTTAAATTTGATTTTTTTTTTTTTCTTAAAGTCCCAGCTTAATATTTGTTGGCACGACGTCTGATTTGTGTAACTATAGCTGTACAGTTTTTGAGTTTGGCTTTTATGTACTTTAAGTTTTTGGAGTCAGATTTAATACTCCGAAAAGTCATCATATAATCCAAGTGTTTGATCACTTAAAAGCCTCCAGCCTGCATTACAGAAAGTTCTCTTAAAGGAGCCTCTCTGTGAAATACATGTTTTGGAAAGTGCATTAAATTAAATGCTCAGATCTCAGTTTATGTGGGCTGTTAGAAATAATTACCATAAGACTGTCTCTGGGCTCATATATCAGTTTTTAGATCATTTAACAAATAATGCATTCATCTGAAAATTCAACACTGTTGCCAAGGTATGTAACTCTCTTTCATTTTGATAAAAAAAAATCAGTTTTCTACAACTGTTTTGTGGTAAAAAGATGGTTTTGATTTCTTTCCGCCCTGGTCTTTAAAAGATCTTGAAGGTATGAAAATGTGTTTTGAAGCGAGAGGAGTCACCTGGTTTTGTTTTGTGCATCTTATCTTTTATCTGTTATTATCAGATTCTGCCCTTCCAATAACCGACAGATAACAGTATGTAGGAAGAAAAGAAAACTGAAAATGGATGAGAAAAAAACATGCAGCGATACATTACTTCTGAAAAAGGAAAAATAATATTTTTTACACCCTCCAGCTGTGGTTTCATCACCTGCTATCATTTTTTTCTCTTTCATTTAGACATTATGAATGCTGTATCACTTTCACAGTGATTTGTTAGAAGGACCACTGAAATTTTAGATGCTTAATTTTTTAAGTCTTTTAAAAAAAGTAAAAATGCTGAGAAATGTCTAATATCTGTTTAATTAAAAGTAACAATTCTAAGAATAAAGTCTGAATTTTGGGGCTGAAATCAGAATTCTGATTATTTTTTCACAGAATTTTGGCTTCATTTTATCAGACTTTTTTTTTCTTTACTTTTTTCGGTAAAATTGTAAGATTAAAGTCAGAATTCTGACTTTTTCACAGACTGAAAAAATAGCCTCCATTTTGTTTTGCAGTGGCCGTTAGTCTGTTTAAAAAGTAAGAATTCTGAGAATCAAGTTTGAATTTAGTTAACTGAAAATCTAGGATTTTTTGAGTCTGAACAAGGTCAGATTGTTTATTTCAGGATTACCTTTTTCCCAGAATTCTGAGATTTAAGTCAGTATTCTGTTTTTCCAGACTTAACAAAAAAGTAGTTTTTAAATCTTTCCCACAGTGGCCCTCATCCTTTCCTCAATTATAGCCTTCTCATAAATTAAGATTTCAAGAACTTTACAAAACAATGAAAGCGTGAACATGCAAAGTAAACTAAATCGTTCCTAAATTTCAATCTTTCCTTGTAAGTAAATAAAGAAACTCATAACAAAGGTTACGTTGCTGGTGTATGTAAATTTACTCAAAACTGTCCAATTTTACCATTCGAAAGATTACTTAAAGTTTACCCTTTTACTATTTTAGTACATTTCATAGCTAAATTAATTAAATTAAAACTTCCTGTTTGCTGGTGAGTGCACTTGTAAGCTAGCACCACTGTTTCATTGGGGTAGCTTTTTAGCTAACAAGCTACACTACATTGCCAAAAGTATTCGCTCATCCATCCAAATAATCAGAATCAGGTGTTCCAATCACTTCTATGGCCACAGGTGTATAAATCAAGCACTGAGGCATGCAGACTGCTTTTACAAACATTTGGGAAAGAATGGGTCGCTCTCAGGAGCTCAGTGAATTCCAGCGTGGGGCTGTGGTAGGCCACGTAAACTGACGGAGCGGGGTCAGCAGATGCTGAGGCGCATAGTGCGAAGAGGTCGCCAACTTTCTGCAGAGTCAATCACTACAGACCTCCAAACTTCATGTGGCCTTCAGATTAGCGCAAGAACAGTGCACAGAGAGCTTCATGAATGGGTTTCCATGGCCGAGCAGCTGCATCCAAGCCATACATCACCAAGTGCAATGCAAAGTGTTGGATGCAGTGGTGTAAAGCACGCCGCCACTGGACTCTAGAGCAGTGGAGACGCGTTCTCTGGAGTGACGAATCGTGCTTCTCCATCTGGCAATCTGAAGGACGAGTCTGGGTTTGGCGGTTGCCGGACGATACTTGTCGGACTGCATTGTGCCAAGTGTAAAGTTTGGTGGAGGGGGGATTATGGTGTGGGGTTGTTCTTCAGGAGCTGAGCTTGGCCCCTTAGTTCCAGTGAAAGGAACTCTGAATGCTTCAGCATACCAAGACATTTTGGACAATTCCATGCTCCCAACTTTGTGGGAAGAGTTTGGAGCTGGCCCCTTCCTCTTCCAACATGACTGTGCACCAGTGCACAAAGCAAGGTCCATAAAGACATGGATGACAGAGTCTGGTGTGGATGAACTTGACTGGCCTGCACGGAGTCCTGACCTCAACCCCATAGAACACCTTTGGGATGAATTAGAGCGGAGACTGAGAGCCAGGCCTTCTCGTCCAACATCAGTGTGTGACCTCACAAATGTGCTTCTGGAAGAATGGTCAAAGATTCCCATAAACACACTCCTAAACCTTGTGGACAGCCTTCCCAGAAGAGTTGAAGCTGTTATAGCTGCAAAGGGTGGACCGACGTCATATTGAACCCTATGGATTAGGAATGGGATGTCACTTAAGTTCATATGCGAGTCAAGGCAGGTGAGCGAATACTTTTGTCAATATAGTGTAGCTTAGTCTCCTGTCGCTCGTAACGTATTAGACGTTGGACAATTTTGTGTTTTTATACTGTTTTATGTTTTCAAAGAGGGTTATACAATATAGAGGGTTATATAATCTCTCCATTTGTTGATCTGCCGGTTTGTTTTATGACTTTTACAAACCAGTTTTGTTGTACATATCTTTAGGATGCTGTTATTCCATCTAGCGTGAATGGCAGTTGGTTCAACGCCAGTACAACCTGTGAGGTGAGGTGAGCGGGGAAATCCCCGCGGGCTGGAGGAGATGGTTTCCTGATGGGCAGGAAGGTTAGTCATCCAGAAATTTCACTTTCTCTTTGAGTCTGCATAATGTTTCAGGTATGACTTTACCAAATGGGGTTGTATTTTCTGCTGTAAGTCACTGAAAATGTTAGAAAACCAAGTGTTGTATTAAATATGCAGCAACAGTATGAAAACATCTTGTAAAATATTGATAATTTACGTACAAAAATGTAGTAGAACAATACAAATAAAGAAGAAAATGTAACATGTTTAAATGTCAAAAGAAAATGGTTGAAGTGTCTAGTTGATTCGTTGAAAGGAAAAAGGCCAAAGAAAATAGGGAGTTTACAGTAAAAGGTCAAATGTCAAGCAACAGTGAAATATTAGGAAGGAAAGGAGGTTGAAATGTTGAGGGAAAAGTTGAATTGTTATGTTGGGAGGGGAGGGTGACTCAAGAAATTTGATAAAATAAGGTAGTATGTGAAGATGAAATGGTTGAATTGTTGGGAGAAAAAAATCAAAGTGCTGTGGAAAACCCAAGAAAAATCACTGAAATATTGAGAAAAGAATCAAATTAACAAAAATGTGACATGGAGAAAAAAAAGCTCATGGTAAAAAAATTTTTGTCAGTTTAAAAAAGCTGAAATTTTGAGAAAGGAATAATGCTTAAGAGTGTAATATTATGAAAAAAAGTTTTTAAAAAGCTTGAAAAAGTTGCTCAAACATTTCAAACATTGTCCTGCGACGTACCACCAAAAATGCAGAAAACTGCCCTATCTTCCACTCTCAACAAATCCATAAAATATCAACATTCCCCTTAAATGTCTTTAAAATTGGTTTAGAGCTTATTTAGTTATGAGCAAGAATGTGGAAAACTACCCTGTCTTACAATGTTGAGAAATTCTTGGAAAAATTTGTAGAAGCTCCACCAAGTACCACCAGAACTGAATCACTTCTTTCATGTGGCAAGACCAACACACCCTGAAAATGTCATGACAATCCCTTGAGAACGTATTGAGTTATGAGCAGAAATGTTGAAAACTGCCCTATCCAGAATTACGAGGAAATCCTTCAAAAAAATAATCCTTGATCTGACGTGGATTCAGATCACCACCAAAATCTAATCACTTCTTCCTTGCACCCAGACCAACATTTCCTGAAAATGTCTTAAAAAATGCTTGAAAACTTATTGCATAATAAGCAAAAATGTGAGAACTTCATCTTTAAATGTCAAGAAATTCTTGAAAAATTCTCATCTTTGGATCAGCACCAAAATCATATCCACTCTTTCTTGTGCCATGACCAAAATTCCCTGAATATGTTATCCCAGTCTGTTGAGAACTTATTGAGTTATTACCAAAATGTGGAAAACTCTCCTTTCTTGCAAAGTCAAAAAAATGCTTCAAAAAGTACTGGATCTTCAAGTGGATTCAAATCACACCAAAATCGTATCACTTCTTGGTGCCATGACTCACATTCACTGAAAATGTCATTAAAATCCATCAAGAACTTACAGTTATGACTAAAAATGTGGAAAATGGCCCTATTTTTCAATGTTAAATGCTTTAAAAAAATCTGCATCTGACTTCAGATCACCACCAAAATGTGAACACACCTTCCTTTTGCCATGACTAACATTCAGTGAAAATGTTGTCAAAATCTGCTGATATATTTTTTTTTATTCATCCAGTTGTCAAACTAACAAACAAATTCCTGCACGGTGGAGTTCAGTAATGATTCCTGGTCTTTTTTTAAAGTGCTTAAAACAACCTCCTGTCCTCTCTGTCTCTGTCATGCTGTCCCTGAACACTCTAAGTGCTTCAGCAGCTTATCATGTAATGTTTGCCATGCAGTTGAGTTAATGATGAACTTGTAAAAACCGACGGTGTTGATTGGTTTGGTTAAAGTACCTGGTAGATTTGCATTTCAACTGACCCTCTGCGTTATTTTACTGTTTGATGGATGGACTTCAGGCTGAAAGCAAGAAGTTGCCATCCAGCATGAGTAACTGAGTCGGGCAGAAGATGAATTATGAAGTATAAACATGAAGGAAAAGGTGAGAGAGAATTAATTTAAGTAAAAAAAGACGAACAGTTTGAGAATGTTATTGAAGTTGTGACTCTTTTTATCATTTCCACTTTATTCTTCAGTTTCATTTTAGGGCTGGCTGTTTGGTATGTGAGTTGTTTTTCATCTTGCTTCTGTTCAGTGAGCTTTAGTTCTTGTCACCTCATCCAGTTTGGTTCACCTTGATCTGCAGTGAACCAGGAAGTGGAGCTGTGGGACGGAGCTCTGCAGCTTGTTCCTCATTTCTGGTTGCAGAGGACAACGGTGCTGGGGCAGGTGAGTCAGAGGCGTGGTGTACATTTATCACATTTCATCACTGGAGCTTGACCGCAGTGTTGACAGGATCCTTTCATTCCAGGTGAGTGTTGGATGAGATACTTCAGGTGAATCTGAGAGGTCATTGATGACTCCTTAAACATGCTGGATCAGAGAGGGAACGAGACCGGAGGGATCCTGGTTCAGTTTGCCGGAGCCAACTTCAGCCAGATTGACAAAGGTCAGTGTTTATGGCATATTCAACTCTGACAGTGACGGTCAGGTTATTAAACTGTTTCCGTTTTATGGAGAACAAGGAAGTTTAGATTCTGAGTATTGATTTTGGCTTATTACTAACAGTAATCACTAAAGACTTCAGGTTCACTGTCTAACTAAAGTGCTGATATGCAGTGAAAACACCTCACAGCTATGTTTAAGTATGTGAGTGCAAACCTCAATTCCAATTAAGTTGGAACATTGTAAATAAAAATAGAAACCACTGATTTGTAAGTCCGTTTTGACCGAGATTCGACCACAAACACTACTGTTTAATGCTCAAACTAATAAGGCGTGCTGAATCAGTGACATCTTTTAAATCACTTCTTAAAACTCACTTTTTTAGACTTGCTTTTACAGGATGCATTTTACTGCTTACACACTCATTTATCAACCTTGTTAGTTATTTTATTCTATTATATCTACATACTTCTTTTACAATCACTTATTACACTATTTTTAATCTCTGCTGATCTTACTCCCCTCACCGGTTTCTCATCGTTTTAGTCCTGTTTTTACCGTCTTTTCATGATTTAATATACTCTCTTTTTTAATGTATTTATTTTATGCTTTTTTTTTTATTTTATCCGTCCTCCATCTGCCCTCTTCTTTCAATCTTCATGATGTGATGCCGTCAACTATCAACTGCCATCTATTTATTTATCTATGTATCTATCTCCATCTATCATCTATTTGTCTCCTTATCGCTACATATAAAGGAATACCTTCTTTTCTAAAGTTACTCATATGCCCACATGCTTTTACTCTCTGCCTTTTCTTCGACTCTTTTGGTCTCTGTTGACCTGATTGTTGATCTACTTTACCCTGAGTTCTGTCTTTGTTTTGTCTGTTGAAGCACTTTGTAAACATCTGTTTTTAAAGATGCTTTATAAATAAATAAAGTAATAAACGTTATTTTTTTCTTTGCAAATATTTACTCATTTTGAATTTGAGGTCTGCAACATGTTCACAAAAAGCTGTGACAGACAAGAAATGCTCAGAAAACACCTGTTAACAGGTGAACAGGTTAATTGGAGACAGGTGAGTGTCATGATTGGGTGTAAAAGGAGCATCACTGAAAGCTACTTCACAGTTTGAGAATTGTACATTCTTCAACGTACAATTGCAAAGAATTTTGGGATTTCATCACATACAGTCCATAAAATCATCAAAAGATCTGGAGAACTCTCTCCAAAACCGACATTGAATGCCTGTGACCTTCGATTCCTCCGTCAGTACTGCATTAAAAACCAACTTCATTCTGTCAAGGATATTACCACTCGGGCTCAGAAAACCTCTTAAAACTAATGTTAGTTAACACAATTCTACATCCACAAGTGCAAGTTAAAAATCTACCACGAAAAGCCAAAGTCATAAATCAAAAACTGGACTGTTGAGCAGCTGAAGTCAAGCAAAAAGGAGAAAGAATTCCATCTACAAAACTTCAACAATTAGCACCTTCAGAGTGTTGTTAAAAGGACAGAGGATGTAACACAGTGGTAAACATGCCCTTGGCCCAGCTTTTTTGGAACGTGTTGCAGGCATCAAATTCAAAGTAAGTCAGTATTTGCCAAAAAAAAATCAGTTTGAATATTAGTTTTACACAACGTCCCAACTTCATTGGAACAGAGACTTGTTTTATCCAAGTGAAAATGCCCAGTCAGCTGTAAGACATTTCCTTTATTGGTCACTAATTATGCTGCCTTTTGGTCTGTTATGTTTGTGTATTTTTGTATCTTTTGCCACAGTTTTTTAAACTTTTGTTCATTTTGCCTCTCCAATAATTCATCATGATCTAAAGCAGTGCACACAAGTCCATTCCTGCCTTTGTTTTAGTCCAACCACAAGTTTTTACTAACAGTAGCTCTTTGTGGTTTAGTAATTTTCATACACTGTTGTAAATTCAGTTACTTTTAATGGTCCAAGAGTTTTAAGGGGCTCCTGATTTTATAAAATACAGCTCATTATCATCAAACGTAGGCAGGTTTCTCTACATAAACACTAAAGCCTGAGGTATTTTCACAGTATATTAACATGAAGCTCTCTGTTGAATATTTAATTTCATTTAAAAAAAAAAAATACAAGCCTATAAAAGTGCTTGTGCAAACCTGGCAGGAACTGCCATCATGAGAGCTGTATTTTTTTCGTCAAACATTGCAACAACTTCCAACTGAACTAAGGCAAGAAAAGAAATCTGGATTTTTAATTTCTTAAATCTTCTGCAGAAAATAATTGAAATTAATCGATATATTGTCCAGCCCTAACATAAGATGGTCCAAAAAGAGATGAAATTCAGTTTGCAGCATGGTTCAGGATGATAGAAAGTCAACAATGGCTCAAGTTCTAACCAAGGTTTACAGAAGACTGTTTCTATAGCATGACATGTTGAGTCTTGAGGCAGATGGGCTGCAGGAGCAGACCACACCTTGTACCTCTCCCGTCAGCTCAGAACAGGAAACTACAGTCTGCATGGGCTCACCAAAGTTAGAAGCAAGATGATTGTAAGAATGTTGCCTGGTCTCTTAATTTCTGCCAGGACATTCAGATGGTAGGGTCAGCGTTTGGCGTGAGCCTCGTGTCAACGCTTCAGGCTGCTACTGGTGGTGTGATGATGTTGGGGATGATTTCATGGCGTAATTTATGCACCTGAGCACCAACTGAGTGTTGTTGGCGACCATGTCCATCCCTTTATGATCACAGTGTACCTGTACTTACCATGTCGCAGAGCTTAAATCATCTCAAACTGGTTTCAAGAGCATTACAGTAAGTTCACTGCACTCCAGTGGCCTGCACAGGAGATTTGGTGTCATGATGGTCCAAAATCTCTGATGTGTTTGTGTGCCTAATAAACTGGCCAGTGGGTGTATGTTGATGAATCAGTTTGATAAATAAATCCCCTGATATCTGCCCTTGTGTGCTTCTTCTTCTCAGACTGCGTTGTCTCTGATCCCTGCCCACCAGCGTACGTCCCACCCCTGCAGCGGCGGAGCACTGTGAGAGAGCTGCTGCTGATGAGACGACAGGTGAGTCACAGGTGGAGCAGGTATCTGAGGGGGCACACCGACACAACCAGACATGTTTGATTTTCCCCGGATATGAGTCAAGCTGGTTTTTGTGGCTTTGCAGTTCTGGTGGAGTGCACTTGAATTTACATGTTTGTATACCAAGGTTTTCAATCAATCTCTTTCAGAAAAGGAGCAGCTCAAATGAGAACAACGCCCTGGAGCACAAACACAAGTTACCACAGACCGACACACTCCTCCATCACAGAAATCTTCACACTTGTGGCACGCCAGCACACGCCAACACCACAATCAATAACTTTTTTCCCACTGAACCTGAAAACGGTCCCAGTCTGGAACGACAAATGCAGCTTCCGCCTCTGCAAGGACAAGCGGCTCCCTCAGCTGACGGCGGTGTGTCCTTGTTTCACTGGCAGATTCAGCAGGAGGTGCAGAGAGTCGGGGGGGTCCCTCCTGAGCTGCTGACCTGGCAGGACTCAGACGGTGACACGTACGTATTGATGGTCAAATAATCAACAACTGGATCAATAATTCTAAACCTGAAGTTGAGAAGAGAGTTTGAGAAGTTAAAAAGGGTATGAGTGGGTGCTTTAACCCTTTGACTGGCATTGTAACCGTGTGGTTGACTTCTTGCTGCCTTACCACTGTATTTAAAAGTTTGACAGCCTGTCTTTGTCTGCTTGTCCTTATTTACCTCTTTTAAAATGTTTATAATGATAATTTGTATCCAGTGGGTGGTGCTGCTGTACATGAAGATAATTGTTTGAAAACTAGAAAAATCAGAAGTGAATCATAACTCCTCAGAAGTCTAACAGTAAGAGCATACATTGGAGTAAGAAAAAAATCTTTTTACATATTTCCAGATCCTATAACAATCATAATTTAGTTGAAGGAAATGAATTTGATGAAAAAAAAAATTATCTATGATTCCTCTGAAAAATGGGTCAACTGCTAAATATCTAAATTTTGCTCTCTGTGAAGTTTTCACATGAAAAAAACAACAATTTTGTTGCAGAAATTAAAGAAATCCATGCTCAGGATATCTGCTTCCCAACAGGGTAATCTGAAAAATAAAACTTGAAATGTTTCTAAATGAAGAGGAAGGAAAACAATTATACCAACAAAAAAATGGTTGCAAATGTATTTCTTAGTTTTGAAGTCTAAGGGTTAACGTCCTCAGTTACTGCATTATGAGGTCTAAAATTAGATTTTTGAAATGTAGGGACATAGAGAGTCTGACAAACCCCCATGCCAATGAAGTTGGGACGTTGTTCAAAATGTAAATAAAAACAGAAAACAAGGAATTACTAATATTTTTTGACTTATACTCAATCAAGTACACCACAAAGACAAGATATTTAGAGCTCTAATTTCGTAGACCAGGTGCAGGCGGGTTGCACCTGCCCTGCGCCGCACCAACAGGGTGTGTCCAGGGCATTTTGCAAGTTTCGTGCACGGCGCAGTCTGGCGCAGGCAGGCGCACCCACGCCTCCGTCTCTCCTACCGGCGCACGTAGCAGAGAGAGAGGAGAAAAGACTTGAGTGGGTTTAACACAGCTGAGTGTGATCTTCACCAATCAAATGAACGCCTCTCCTCGCCTTTAAATGCGCTGCGGGCGAGGCGCAGTGACAATTTAACCTCGGTGGAGAAGAAGGTCAGAGCCGCTGTCACTTTTGCAGCAACTGGGAGAGCGCAGGGGCCACCAGAGGCCAGGATGCGCGTCACCGTGTGGACCACCTCATGGGACAGATATCATCTGTTCCTGTGTCATAATAGGAGTACAAAATTAAGTGATAATTACATTTAAACACAGCAGCAGGCTAATCCATTCATCATGCTTGTGATCCACCCGCATTCCTGGTCTGTCATCGCCAAATAGCAGAACCTTTGGTGAAAATATATCTCCTCCTCATCCTCCTTGCAATAATGTACTCCATCTTTTCAGATCACATTAAGAATAAAGATTAAAACAGAGAAATATGGGCAATCACAGGTAAATCCTTATAAAAACACCGAGTGACTTACATTTATTCAGCGAGCGTCTCTCTCTTTTTTCTTTTCTTTTGAATTTCATGAGATGACAGAAGCCGGATACTCCGTATCGGATGATGTGGCTGTTTGTGGTTGGCTGAGAGATGTGAACTCGTTAGTTATGACAAACGTCTCTGATCTGACATCAGATGTGACGGGACAATTAATATAGATACAAATGTATGTGCTGGTTCAGACGGTTACATTAAATAGTGGTTGCTGTGATTGTTTATTTCATTGAAATGTGCCTGACACTCTGGATACCTGCCTGTGAGGTTTTGGTGACGTGTGCGCACAGCGCGCCTGTCAGCCCAATTACCACTGCCAGGGGTGCGCCTTGTCTGCGCCGAGAATAGACCAGGTTGGAGCTGGCGGGCTTTCAGCGCACCTTCCGCGCGGTTTTTTGCCCCGAAATTGTCACTGCGCCAAGCTGAATCTTTCGACACCTCCCCCTGGTGCGCCGTCACACCCATCTCGGCGCAGCCGGTCTACCGAATTGCCAAATTGGCTGCGCACGGAGGTGCGCCGGATGGAACTACCACTGCGCGGGGTGCGCCACCCTGCGCCACCCTGAGTTGCGCCAGGAAATTAGAGCCCTTAATGTTCAAGCTGATGACCTTTAACAAAAATCCACTCTTATTGAATTTGATGCCTGCAACACATTAAAAAAAAGCTGGAACAGGGCAACAATAGACTGGGAAAGTTGAAGAACAGGTTTGGGCTTCCTTAGAAAACACTGGAATGAAACGGTTTGTTCAGGCAAGCAGTGCTAACTTTTTCATCCATGTGCATGCAGCTGCTCTCTTATGTTGAGTCACTTTTCCCCTCTTTGGAGAGCAGTTCACTGTGATATTCTGTAATAAAAACAATATTTAACACCTCAGTTCGTTGCTTTTTAGTACAACAGTGATTCCACCAAAACAGATGTTAGCACATGATTAAACGAGTTTTAACCACACACATGTTTTTCTCTGACAGAGTCTCACAAGTCTTAAAAGCCCTGAATATGATCTTTAAAAGTGTTTATAAAGCACGACTCTTGCAGGCTCTATTAGCAGCAACTAAGAAATCCATTACTAGGAAGTGGCTAAAACCAGAGCCACGTGCATTAGAAGAATGGTATGGAATAATACTAGAAACTTCCAGAATGGAGAAGTTAACATACCTCTTGAGGACACAAAGGGAAAAGTTTTATCTAATTTGGAATAAACGGATTGTGTTTATAACTCCTCTGCATACAGATTCTGTAGACTCATAAGTTTACTCATGCTCCTTCTTACCTCTCATAGGTTTAAATTATAATGATAAGCCCCCCAAGTTCATGAATTCTCTTTTTCATTGTAAATAGCTCTAAAGGAAACAATTAACTTGTGGGTAAGTGGCTAAATTTGTTGAGGAAGGGAAACATAGGTGGGGACTGGAGTGTTCACTTAGCATCCACTGGTGTTTTGGTTTGCAGACTAAAAGTGGTCAGTTGTGGCAAAAATAAAATGTGATGTAAACTCTTGAAAATGAATATGGAGGACTGAGAGACTGTCAGACTGAGTGGACTTGCAGGCAACACAGAATATGCCTGTCCCTTCCTCTGTAAACCACAAAAACCTGAAAAAGTCCAAATGTAAAAACACATAAAGATTCATGTTAATTTTGTGATTGTGCCTTTTAAACTCAAATAAAAATAAAATTACAAAAAAAAGCACGACTCATGCAAAAAACACATTTTGATGTAAAAATGTCTATTATAAGCAAAGCTGCTAAAAACACCTTATGCGTCAACATTGTGGCATTTTACGTCACTAAAGGGTATTGTGTCCTTCACATTTAGACGACAAACTTATTCAGACTTATTCCTATTAATTCTTCACAATTAAATATACTGGTATTTTACTGCAGGGCTGTAAAATGAAAAGCCTAACAGGACACCAGGATGTTTACAGCTGCAGCAACTTTTAAGTACGTAGAAGGATTTTTCTGAATATATTTTTCTGATATAACTTAATTGTTGTTTTCATCAGATTTCTCCACATAGCCGTTGCCAAAGGTAGACGAGCTCTGGCTTACGTACTTGCTGCGAAAATGGCCTCTTGTGGCTCTCTGGACATGAAGGAGCACAACAGACAGGTACAAAGAATCATTCGGGTTTAACATATTCTGCTGCTTTGAAGGTGCTCTCATGCATCAGCTGTAATCTTGAAATGTTTATTTCACACAGACTGCTCTCCAAATCGCTGCTGCCACCAACCAGCCCTTGATAATCCAGGATCTGCTGGGATTCGGTGCTGATGTCAACAGCAGGGACATGTGGGGACGCTCTCCTCTGCATGTGTGTGCTGAAAAAGGGCACTTCCTCGGTCTACAGGTTTGATCTCCTCTAAGGGGTGATCAGAAACCAGAAGTCATTTTTCTTCTTTGCTTTTAACACCTTATTTATCCTCAGAGCATCCAGGCAACTCTATCGGGGAGTGGACGACTCATTGATATTGAGATGTACAACTATGAAGGTGGGATGTATTAATAACATCTGGATGTCTGATGCTTCAGTCAAACATCTGTTTGATTTTGTGTTCATGTTCTCTCCCTGCAGGTTTGACTCCGCTGCACTCGGCCGTGGTGTCCCATAATGCTGCAGTGAAGGAGCAGGGCAGTCTGGGAAACTCTTGCTCCTTCATGGTGAAGCAGCTGCAGCAGAGGAGACAGTTTTATATTCAGTGTATCAAGACGCTGCTGCTCATGGGCGCCACCCTCGGGATCACGGTAAGTACTGCATCGTCTGGTTCTGAACATTCATTTGTTTGGGTTGGAGCCTGTTGGATGTTTGGTCCCTGCAGGATCTAAAAAGTGGACGTACGTGTCTGCACATGGCCGCTGAGGAGGCAAACGTGGAGCTCCTTCATCTTTTCTTCCAGGAGTCGTCCACGCTGACACTCGTGAACACGAAGGTGATGTTATTAACGCACTGGAGTCCTTATACAGTGAGGTGAGCATGACTTTAATCAGTGATTCTGTTTCAGACGTTCAGTGGAAACACGGCCCTGCACATCGTCAGCTCTTTGCAAAACCACAGCGCGCAGGTGGAGGCGGTGAAGCTGCTGATGAGAAAAGGAGCCGACCCGGGGATCAGGAACCTGGAGAACGATCTGCCGTCTCAGCTGGTGCCCGGAGGACCCATCGGGGAAAAGGTAGAGTGTCCATCCATCATTAACTGTGGGCGAATATTAGGGCCGGACAAGAGGAAAGAGAAATGTGATTGTTCATTTTGTACAATCCCATTTCTGTTAACCAGAAAAAGTACGAATGGTTGGAGGAAGAAGCAGAAATGCAAAATTGAAAAGGTCTAAATGTGGACAGGAATAAAATATTGGGGAAAGAAGCAGGAATGTCAAAAAATGTTTATGTTCAAGCAAAATTCAAGGTAAATGTGAATATAAACAATATCTGAATGTTGAGAAAAAAAAGTGAATACAGTGAGGAAATAAACAAACCTAAAAAAAATAGTATAGATCTTGTGGGAAAAAGTCAGTGCCCTGGAAAAGCTGAATTTATGTATGTAAAAAAGTTAATAGAGTAGAAATGTCAAGAATAAAATCAAATTGTGTATAGGTCAGAAAAACACAAAATGTTTAAAAAATGTCAAATTGTTGAGAACAAATTTAAATGTTGAAAAAAATCAGGAAAAAAATAAGAATGTAAAAGCAAATAAAAAATCAAAGTTTGTGAAAAAAGTTTTTAAAAAATATCACGAAATGGGTCAAAATGCCACAAGAAAGTCCAAATGTAGAGGAAAAATATTTAAATATTCAGACTAGAGAAAGAGGTATGAATGTGGATTTTAAAGTCATAATGATGCGAAAGAACATTGAAATGTTTTGTTATGTTCATTTGTAAATATTCAGAAAAGGTCAGAATGAACAGAGTAGAAATGAAAAGGGAAAAGTCGAGGACAAAACTGGATTGAAACCGCAGCATTGTGATGTTCGGCCATTCGATTCTCCTTCTCTGTTTTATTTCATGTGATTATTTCTGTGCCTGGGACACGATTTAGTCTATAAGTATTACAGGGACCGTGACTTTTATAAATAACACTGATTAGAGATTGTGTTTGTATCATCTAAAATTCTGTTATGAATGCAGTAATAAAAATAATAAAATACTCAATTCATAAATAAAATCATGATTTATTGTGATATATCGTATCATCCCTCATGTATCGTACATTCTTGCCAACACACACCCCAAAATTAAAACATCATCCTAAACCAAAAAGACGAATCATAAACGCTCTATAAAAAATATATTTAAAAAGAAACCCTCCTCCTTGTTGAGTTTCTTTATTTGAATCTTTGCTCATATTCCAGTCTTCGTGCTTGACCCTCATTGTCTTTGACAGTTTTCAAACTTTAAACACAAACTGTAACAATAAACAGGACCGAGCATAAACGGTGTATTTAATGTGTTTTATTTCTCATCAGGTGCGGAGGATCCTCAAAGGGAAGCATAACCACGTTTAGGTAACGCTCAAGAACACTGTCAGTCAGACAGTCGGTCTAACTTAAGAATATTTGTCCTTCAGGCAGATGTCGGTTGTTTCTATGAAACATAAAAGTTGTTCATTACCATGTAATGCTTACAGAGGAGGTGAAATTATGATCTGACATGTTTCTGATTCAGGCAGAGGATGTTTTAAACATGTTATGATGCATTTGAATGATTATCAGTCAGTCGGAGGGGACGATGGATTTGTTGTTTTTTTTGTTTATTTTTGGAAGAATTAAAGGTTTTCATGGAGGTCCTCAGCTGGAACACGATGGCATGTATTTTTTTATTTTTTCCTGTGATAACAGTTAAACTCTGGTTGTTTTTCTATCCCAACACATTTTATGAAGTATTTTTTGCAGCGCCAATAAAAAGTCTTTTCTCACTGGATTTTCTTAAGAAATGGAGGCAGACACATGAGCTCTGACCAATCATGTTGATCTATTGCCTGATATTGTCTTTTCTTGATAATGAAATGCTTTATAGGCAGAAAACAAGCAAACACAGATATGCCATGATCTCGTGAAAGAAACCAGAGATCACTTGTTAGCAGGGGACACTGTAAATAAAATGTTGATGCAGTCAAATAGAAAAAAAATGTTGCATTATGTTGCATGTAATATGACTTTTTGACAGATTTGTGTTGTGAAGTACATGTTGATGCGTCTTTTCAAATGTTCAACAAATGTTCATTTATAAAACAATCTTAAAGGTGTTGGTTTGCTGTTACGTGTGAGTTTTTACTGTTTTATTGTCAGGATTTGTTGCTGCTTCTTGTTTGGAAACCTGTCTGACTTCTTTTGTTATTTGGAGATCAAAGAGAAACAATTTGTGAAACTGTTCTGTTTATTTCTGTAGAAAAGCACCATGTAACATTTTACATCGCCAAAAAAATGTAATTTTAATAAGAATATTTTTTTTTCTTTCTGGTCATTTGGTGTTTTTACTTCGGAGACAAACGTCTTTGCAGACAGCGTCCATAATAAATGAGTTCATTCAGTCATTTGAGACAGATCTGTGTTTTCAGCTGCGATGGAAGCGCAGCACAGACAGCCTTTCGTTCCCTGCTCTCGTCGACATGCAGGACTCTCCCTTCAGACCATGCTTCCCCAGTAGTTGGATGATCTCCTCTGGTGAGAGAGAGAGAGAGAGAAAGAAACTTGTTCTATAAAATGTCCCCCACACCACCTGATCCTGGAGGCAGCTTCAGACTCACCCGGATCGTTCTCGGCTATCGTGATGAGGTAGAATAAACCTTCACTGGAGAGCAGCTGAGGGACCACGGGCAGGAGTCTGTCCGTCACCTCTCTTCCTCGTTCCCCACCGGCCCAGGCTGCTTCGATCCCTCTGCTGCCGACCTGTGAAGAAACATCTCGCCGTTAAAATGCTTTTCTCAAATGAGCTGTAATTAACACAACAGAGGGCTGGACCACCTCCTCTGACGGGGTGACCACGTAAGGCGGGTTGAAGAGGAGGACGTCCACTTTCCCACTTAATCGAGGCAGAAGAGAGTCGACCTGAAGGAAGGACAGAAAGTTTTAGATTTTCATAACTGCAGAAAAATGTATAAAATATGAAAATAAAGCCTCACCAGGGATGTGATGACGGGCTGCAGGGACACATTGTTGCAGGAGGAGGTCTTTGCTGTGCACTCGGCTGCTGCGGGATTCACGTCAGTGCAACTTCAAGAGAAACACAATTAATCCCTTTTAATTCATGCTCTTACAATAACAGACTATTTTTCTACATTTTGTACATTTTTTTCCCAATGTATTTTTTTATTATTTTTTCTTTTCTTTACAAGAAAGGAGTTCAACAACAACAACAAAAAGGAAAAAAAAACCCACAAATAACACACAAAAGGGGAGTGAAAAAAAGAGAAACCTAAAATAAACAAGTCCAATGGACATTAATAAACAATTATACATAACGGAAGGGAGGCAAAAAATAATAACAACAATAATAATAAATAATAATAATAATAATAAAAAAATGTGACAATAATAGCAATCTTAAGCCAGTTCACAGACAAGTATGCATACAGAGCAACGTCCACCTCAAATGTCAATGGCCTTATTTTTCACATAAGAGATAAAAGGCAGCCAAACTTCATCAAACTTTGTGGTGGTCCCTTGTAGCGTGTATCTTATCTTTTTTATTTCTATTTTTGACCTCGCAGATAACATTTTGTACATTTACCCAGATTGCTATGTAAACCCTCTTCCGCCCCAGAGGTCTGATTTACAAGCTTGGCAGTCTATGGCTGTCACAAATCTATGAAATATCAGACATTCTCTGACAATCTTAGAAATTATGACAAATTTATCATAGAATAGCACAATGACGCCCACAGATTCCAGTGTCACATAAACAACTGAAGTTACAATATTGGCGCGGGCAATTCTCAGGTTAATCTAGTCTTCTAAAAAACAAGATAAATATCTCTAGCTAGCTCCACCATATAATATTGAACTTAAAATTTATTTCTAACTCTCAGGCATGAACATTGTCTGCTAGCTATCTTTTTGGTCTAGCTATTATGTAATGTCTCTAATGTCTCTGTAAATTTATGGTTTACACTTATTTTGTTTATTTACTCTGCTTTTTTAGAAATATATTTCATTGATTTACTGTTTAAGTAGCCTTAATTTTAGTTTGCCAATTTTAATATATTTTTTTGTCACCATTGTTTTGAGTTATTATATTTTTTCCCTAAACTGACATTATTTTATCATATTTTATGGCTAAGTGTGCATTATTAACAAGTACATGTTTAATTCATTGCCTGTGTTTAATTTTTGTTTACCAACAAGGTAGAAGGAAGATAAATAATTTTCCAGGACATTTGACTTTTGGTCAATTATTTTCCAGGTTTTCCAGGATGCTTGGGAACCCTGTTTGTTTTTTATTTTTTTTTTTTTGAGGGGGGGGCTATGTTGACTTTTGCCCATGGCCCACCAAATAGTGAAAGCCAGGCCTGATCATGTAATAAATAATGTTGGAAACTCACAGATAAAGAGCTGAAGGTCCAATAACAGAGGCCACAAACGCTGACACCACTCCGGAGCCACTGCCCACCTCCAAACAAACACACGGACTGAAAGATTTAGACAAAGAAGAACAAATCAGCCATTTCATTTGAACTCAATAAGTTTGAATGAAGACGTGGTGCGTTCATGTGCAGCATGTAAAGACTGACCTCATCCGCTGCAGTCTCCCAGCGTCTTTCTCCAAAGCGTCGATCAGGAGAAACGAGTCCTCCGCGGGCTCGTAAACGTCCCTGAAGTCTCCCCGTCCCGCGTGAGAGTACTCAGGTGTGGGGTAACCTGTTGTCATGGCAGCTTCACAGCCTCACGCGATGCTGCATCGCCTGTGGTGAGTTAATGTTACACTTAGTGTGATGAGACGAATCATATTCATGTTCTTAAATATTAAAGTCAGTGATAATCACAACATGGTTGATACTCGGCGCAAAACACTTTACACTGAAGCAGCTGTGCTAATGCCGCTAACTCATTTACAAGTAACTTCCGCGTTGACGTCTTACGTCACTGTGACGTACAGCAAGCAGACGTACA
Source organism: Cetoscarus ocellatus (assembly GCA_037902135.1). Lineage (NCBI taxonomy): Eukaryota > Metazoa > Chordata > Actinopteri > Labriformes > Labridae > Cetoscarus > Cetoscarus ocellatus. The sequence continues at coordinate 39,361 of JBAMNC010001074.1, read as the reverse complement.
AGTGACCCATCCATCTGCAGTAGATCTGCCTCCAGCCCCTTTTTCTTTATTTAAGAAATATATATAATTATTACCCTTCACGGGGAGGTCATATTGTTTATTTGAGACGGAGAAAGATATAAATAGTTATGTGGATAATTTTTTAAACACATAATTGCAGATAAGAGCAATTTTATCCCGCTAAGACCTCCTTAGCTGGATAAACTAGGTTTAAAACCTTGTTGAATACTTCTTTCACTTTATTATTGATGCAAACTTTATTTAAAACACGACAGGCTTTATCCACTGTACATGCTCATGACAGACGACCAGAAGAATCTTGCTGCAGGGGCCGAGTGCATTTCTGATGTGTCTCTTAGTTTTTTATTTTGTTTTCCATCTAAACAGGAAGGACGCGCCCTCCGATGACGCACACTCCGTCACTTCCGCCCCCCGCCCAGGTGTGCTCACACAGCCACAGGTATGGTGTGTTTACTAACAGACCTGGACACCGAGCGCTTGCTGCCTAGGTCCAGATCTGCAGGAAAATGGCCCGAAAACACGAACTAACGGAGTCATGAAGGAACAAAGACATCCAAACAACAACAGAGGAGCAGCAGAGACTCGGTGAGTGACGCAGACGAACGTAAACAAACGATGGAGCTAATGCTAATGCTAATGATCAAGCTAATGCTACCTCCGATGCTTCACCCTAATGCTAATACGTATGCTTAAGCCAAAGCTAATGCTAACGCTTCTCGGCTCTGTAAGCACTTAATGATCCGTTAATGTTAAAAGCTCACCCTCTCTGTAGTGTTAATGCTTCTCTGATCGTCATAACCATCTTACATGTTAAAGCCGATGATCGACAGACGTTTTAATTAATTGATCATCTATTTGTTTACATGTAGCCAGCACTTCCGCTACAGTAACGTTTACAAATAATTTAATAAGTAATCAAAATTCATATTTTCCTCCTAGTATGCAGACTAATAAAGAGAACTAAAAAGCTTTTGTAGTAAAGTAAATAATCGAGAAATCAGGACTTTTAATTCAACATTTAAACATGATTTATTATTCATTATTAATATTAGCCTAAACGTTGATCAGCAAAGTCGTTTTTCAGACAGTTTACAATTAGATCAATTGGTTCTAAATCCACAATTTATTGAAGAAAGAAACTATTTTGACGATAAATTGAATTTGTCAAATTAATATTTTCCTTTTAGTCTTTCTCCAAATTCTGCCCTTTGTTTATGTTAAGAAACACGTAAACTTTAATAGATCGTTTATACCTCAGTGAAATGTATACACTTCTAATATGTTAAGTAAGAAATGTATAATGAGAAATCGATTTATGTTATTAATATAGGTATATTCATAATCAGGAATTTTCATTATATTTTATATTTAAGTATTAGTTCATTTGTGTATTCTATATGGCTTCTTGTTAATTTAATCTATTTGTTGTTAAATTACGTTTCTTTTTTTCATCAAATGCTGCAATTCAAACATTGAAAAGTTTTAAAACTGCTGATGCTACGTTATGCTCAGATAATGCTTAATGTGTATCTTTCATATTTCTACAATCGTTTATAAATTATCACTACAGTCAAGGGAAGGCCTGTATTTATATCATATGAACCTAAAGGACAGGAAGCAGCCGTTAACATGAGCAGCTCAGTAAATTAATCAAAATAATTTGACTCTTCATATTTGTGTTGATGTTTATTCATGTTTGTATTCAGTCCTCAAATCTTTTGTCTCCTTCTGAACTGTAGCAGGGAAACAGACAAACTTTAACCACCATAAATATTCACGTGATTAAAGTTTAGCTTGATTTAAAATGTTGATTTGACTCTGTTTATATTTTTTACAAACTCTACACAAAGCAGAATTTATACATATGTTTACATTTCATCTGTGTCTCATATGTGGACCATTACATCTCTTTAGCAGATATTTAAATTAATGTTTTATTATGATGACGGTTGATGCACATTTCATAGATATGAATAAATAGTTAACAAATATACAAACATGAGAGCGTGGAGTTTACTGTATGGGACGTTCCAGAATGTATGGGAGTGGTTTGCTCCATTTCTACAGCCGTGTTCTCAACATGTTATTGTTTTTATGTTGTAGGGCTGCTGCCTCATCAGACGATCACGAGTGTCAACAGACCGTCAGAGAAGAGAAGATGATCTGAGCTGAGGCTCTGAGGTGAGATGATTTATCAACAGCTCACTTTTTAAACATGTCACTAAGACATTGTTCTAACTCTGATCATTATGACATACTACAGTGAAAACATGTCAGAAATGAATGAATTTCAAACATATACACAATCTCAGTGACCTCTCAGATCAGACTGATGTGGCTCACTGCTCAAGCTGAACTCAGATGTTTTCAGGAGATCAGGTCAAATGAAATCATCAGTGATCAGATTAAAATGAAAGAATTAACATTTTTATTCTCTAAATATCAGCTATCAGCTCATTTTCAGCATTTTGTGAGTGCCATTAAACAAAAAACAGCATTTGTAGCTGATAATGTATTTCTTTATTTAATACCACAGAACTTTTATTAAACTGAGAGCCACATTGATTATTGATTGATTGAAACTTAGAACTGCTGAATGAAGACCTGGTAGAAGACGTCTGTGTGCTTCTGTGGCTGAAGGAGTTCTTCCTCCACCACATTTTATTATTTTAAAATTGAAAAGAAAACTGTTACAAACATAAAGTAAAATAATTAGGAGTAGACAACAAAGATTCATGTTTGTCCCTGAGTTTTGACCTTCAACAGCAACAAACAAAATAAGCAGCAGATGGCGCCATTTATCCAAACAACAGTCACGTTTCCACTCTCATAATGTTTCCAACACCTCACAGAGTTTTTATGAATGATTACATGAAGATGATTTTAATCAATTATTTATACTCAAATGAAAATAAAATTACATATGCTTATACGAGGATGTTCTGGTGTAGGTGAGGCAGAAAACATGATAGTGCAGTTGGTTTGGTCATATTTGGCTTTAAAATGGACGTATAAGCCTTTTTCCCTCAGGTCAGGCTTTGAAGAAACCCTCATGTTTACATTAGGGATGGGAATCGAAAACCAATTCCAGTTGAGAATCGTTAACAGCTCCATCAAAGTATCGATACATGAGCCTTTTTGCTACTCAATTCCCTTATCAATTCCTTTCACTGACAGGGTTCAAAAGCGGTCAGAATTGTGGCTTAATTTTTTACAAAAGGCGCCTGCTGCACAGCCTTAAGTGGAAACATCAGCAACTTGCAGAAGCAGTAATCTCTGCTGTGACATGTGTTTGACATTGTTGACTCTGAAAATCTACAGGCCAACATTTGCCCGCATGGAAAATCTGCAGGAATCAATAAGGAAATCATTAAAGAATTGGATCGATTAGAAGGAACGTTAATAGCATTGGTATCAATAAAATATTCTCAATTCCCATCCCTAGTTAACATATGACTTTTCAGCCTGAAACAGGCAGTAAAACATCCTGGTGCATGTTTATAGGCCCTATTTCACCTGGAAAAGCATCGCTCCTCCATTTTAAGCTTTTCTTTGGGACGTCCAAGAATGTATGGGAGTGATTTTGCTCTATCCAGCAAATGATTACAGAAAGATGATTTTATTGATAGATTTATAAGTGATTTTAATCAATCATTTATGCTCTATTTCACCCAAACACTGTTGTGTTTATGTTCAGTTGGAGGTTGAACTCCATCAAGCACCAAATGACCACTTTGTTCTGTTCAGTAGAAAGAAATGATGCAGCTGTAAATCACTCTGACAGTTTCATTAAGAAATGTCAAAAAAATACATACGCCTAGGATGTCCACGCTCACAGTTTATTCTTTATTTTCAGTGCACAGGAAAGTAACAAATAAATAACATAAATCAGAACAAAAATGGTTTTTAATATACAACTAAAAACAAAAACTTAAACTCCAATAGTCCATCCAGGCCCCAGTGATACTTCATTATAAGAAACAGAAATAGATATGACATAGAAAAAAACAAAAGAATTTTTAATGAGCTAATAATGATGAAATAATTGGTAACCTTGCAACAAAATCTGTGAAGGACCAGCTTCATGTTTACAGCACAGGTCATCGTCTAAAACTGTGGCTCCTAAATGATGTGGGAATTTGTAAAATCATCAGTAATTATTAAAAATATTCATCGGAAAAGGAATTAATGTTTTAAATATGCTGCTGGATTAAGTTTCAAAATCTACACACAAGTAAGAGACTTCAATTTGGCTGTTATGTGTTGAAATGAATGTGAGAGTTTGGCCCGTGCCAGGAGTAGAAAACATTTTAATAGTTCAAATCAATTTTAACAAGTTTTTACTACTTCTTTTATTTTTTCTTACTTACAACCATATAACTTGAATGAATGGACAGTACTGGGGTGTCAAAAATAATTTTTTGATCAATGCAGAGTCAGTAATTGTTTAACCATGTGGAGGCAGCTGCATTAGTTTTGTTTTTGAGAAAGAAAAAACAAGCAAAGGAAGATGGACCTGTGAAACAGATTTATTTTGGTTTTCATGAAAAGACATTTTTACTGCAGTTGATCTCAAAAGTGTTTAATTAACAAAATAATAATAACAATACATTTTATTTATATAGCACTTTTCTTTACAGACAAAATTAAAAGATAACAGGAGAATAAAAGAAAAATAAATAAGAAATGTGAGGAATACAATGATAGAAATTGTAAGACTTAAAACAGAACAGTGGAAAAGCACATAAGAGCCAGAAATGACAGAAACAGAGAGCAAAATAAATACAGGATTATTAACACCTAAGATAAGAAGGAAATTAAAAAAACTAAAACTACCTAAAGATAAAAGGAAATAGGCGATAAAAATTAAAGTTTAAAAAAAACATAAGAGGATAAAAAGTTTAAAGATAAAAAATTAAAGGAGTTCATATTATTCTGACTGCCTGTAGCGTCATGAATCCTCCGATGTGACTCCAGTTCACGTGACAAACACAGGATGTTGTTTCTGTCTCATTCCAGTTTTTGCGATGTTAAAAGTTCAAATGCAGCTCAGTGTTCATCAGATTTTAGTCTCATGTTCGTGTCTCTCGTATCTGCAGGTGGACTGATGTTGAGTCTCTCAGGACGGCCGTAGGATCTTCATCATCATGTTCAATCACGTGAGTCATGCTGCTTTTTCACGTGTTCGTGCTGATAGCTTCAGTGTTGGCACGTCTAAATGAGGATTTTCTCTGTAGTGCTCAATGTAGGGGAATATTGATCAACAGGTACAGCAAAGTATTGGAAATAATAACATGTTTTTAATTTGGCTCTTGAGAAAAAAAAGGGCAAAATTTGCTAAAACTAGACTTTTTAGGCCTCAAACAGGCAGGAAAACACCCTAGTGCATGTTTTTAGGCCTTGTTCATGTTTGTATTCTGTCCTCAAATCTTTTGTGTCCTTCTGAACTGGAGCAGGAAAACAGACAAACTCTCACAACCATAAATATTCACGTGATTAAAGTTTATCTTGATTGAAAATGTTGAGTTGACTATGTTTACATTTTCTACAATCTCTACACAAACCAGAATTTATACATATGTTTATATTTCATCTGTGTCTCATATGTGGACCATAATATCTCTTCAGCAGATATTTAAATTAAAGTTATATTTTGATGACAGTTGATGCACATTTTATAGATATAAAAAAATAGTTCACAAATATCAGAGCGTAGAGTTATTATATGGGACGTTCCAGAATATGTGGGGGTGATTTTGTTCCATCCAGCTCCATGTCTACAGCCGTGTTCTCAACTGTTTTTGTTTAAATGATTGTAATTATGGCACACGTCTGCCTGTTATTGACACGTCATTGTTTTTATGTTGTAGGGCTGCTGCATCATCAGATGATCACGAGTGTCAACAGACCGTCAGAGAAGAGAAGATGATCTGAGCTGAGGCTCTGAGGTGAGATGATTTATCAACAGCTCACTTTTTAAACATGTCACTAAGACATTGTTCTAACTCTGATCATTATGACATACTACAGTGAAAACATGTCAGAAATGAATGAATTTCAAACATATTCACAATCTCAGTGACCTCTCAGATCAGACTGATGTGGCTCACTGCTCAAGCTGAACTCAGATGTTTTCAGGAGATCAGGTCAAATGAAATCGTCAGTGATCAGATTAAAATGAAAGAATTAACATTTTTATTCTCTAAATATCAGCTATCAGCTCATTTTCAGCATTTTGTGAGTGCCATTAAACAAAAAACAGCATTTGTAGCTGATAATGTATTTCTTTATTTAATACCACAGAACTTTTATTAAACTGAGAGCCACATTGATTATTGATTGATTGAAACTTAGAACTGCTGAATGAAGACCTGGTAGAAGACATCTGTGTGCTTCTGTGGCTGAAGGAGTTCTTCCTCCACCACATTTTATTATTTTAAAGGGGAAAAGAAAACTGTTACAAACATAAAGTAAAATAATTAGGAGTAGACAACAAAGATTCATGTTTGTCCCTGAGTTTTGACCTTCAGCAGCAACAAACAAAATAAGCAGCAGATGGCGCCATTTCTCCAAACAACAGTCATGTTCATGTTTACACACTCATAATGTTTCCAACACCTCACAGAGTTTTTATGAATGATTACATGAAGATGATTTTAATTAATTTTTTAAACTCAAATGAAAATAAAATTACATATGCTTATACGTGGATTTCTGTCTCATTCCAGTTGTTACGATGTTAAAAGTTCAAATGCAGCTCAGTGTTCATCAGATTTTAGTCTCATGTTCGTGTCTCTCGTATCTGCAGGTGGACTGATGTTCAGTCTCTCAGGACGACCGCAGGATCTTCATCATCATGTTCAGTCACGTGAGTCATGCTGCTTCTTCTCGTGTTCGTGCTGTTAGCTTCAGTGTTAGCACGTCTTTAACTCCTGATGGAGTGACGGATGTTTCCAGAATCACAACAATTTTATTCTAAGAATCTAAATTTTTGTTATTTATGCTAAAGTAGGGGTGGACTCTAATGCTTACTATTGTTTTAAAACTAGCACAGATCAGTGGTGATTGATTAGCTCACAGTGCTAAGTGGCTAATTGAGTGTTTTTGTGGATTTATTTTCATTTAAAGCTTAAAATATTGAGTGTATTTAATATGAAGCTAAATTGTTTACTGGTGTCAGTTTTAATCTTGTATATGAGCTGTTAGAGGCTCACTCAGGATTTTCTCTGTAGTGTTTTAATGTAGAGAATATTTATCAACAGGTACAGCAGAATATTAGAAATAATGTTTTTAATTTGGCTCTTAAGAAAAAAGGGTAAAATAATTGATTTGTTCCCAATCCTCTTCTGTAATTACACTTTCATTCATTGATCATGTTAGTTAAACAAATTCGATCCCATTGTCTTGATTTGAAGTATGAGCACTATTATTTATTCAATATTCATTGATTGGAGGTCATTTTGTGTTTTTTCTGTTGATGTAAAGACCTGCAGCCCCAAAGCAGAGGAAATCAAACTCCTCTAAGGTCTTTACATTGACATAAAAACGATTAAAAGTACATTATTAATGTGTTTATGAAGTGCTTATATTTCAATTTAAGATCATGTCAGTTATTTGAAAGAAAATCACAGACAGCTGTAATTGTTGATTATAAGTGCTTTTATTCATATTAATTTCATGCAACAGCAATTAATCCAAAAAAGAGAAAATCCTCCTCAGAGCAGATTAACACTAGTAAACAGTTTAGCTTCATATTAAGTAAACATGTGACATTAAATCCATAAAAACACTCAATTAGCCACCTAGCACTGTGAGCTAATCAATCACCACTGATCTTTGCTAGCTTTAAAACAACAGTAAACATTAGAGCCTAGCTCTACTTTAGCATAAATAACAAAAACTTTGATTCTTAGTTAGAATAAAATTGTTGTGATTCTGGAAACATCCGTCGCAGCATCAGGAGTTAAAGACGTGCTAACACTGAAGCTAACAGCACGGGAGGAGGGGGGGCAGATGGCCCTAAAGGGGGGGGTCTGAGGGGGGGGGTGCACTGTGATTTCAAAAAATTAAAGCAGCCATGGATTCGAGAGTCTTTTTTTAATTTATGAATGAAAAAAATACACAGCAGAATTTGAGTGTGCGTGGGGTGCCTGAGTTTTAAGGTAAATACTGATCAGATCCAAACCCCTGCCCTGGGGGGTGTTGTTCAATTAGGGAGGCTCCAGTGGTTTTATCGTCATGTTGCCTGTAAACCAGGTTTCAAGTTAAAATATGCAGGAAATCCTTAAAACATCTCTCACTTCATCTTTTCTTTACTGATTAATGACAAAGAAATTAACAATAAGCTGAGAGTTGAAGGAACATGGAGACACTTGTTATCTTAAAACTACAAAATAAACTCCACAAATAACAGGCCGAGCAATGAGTTTAGTATGGAAGTCAATTTATGCCATCAAAAATACACTGAAACATGCCCTGAAAAAACAGTCAGACTTTTTTCTGGCAGTGTTACTTTTCTGTACAGGATTAAATATTTTCCAAAGATTCATAATATTTTAATTAATATAATATTTTATTTAATTGAATATTACCGTATGGAGGCGCCTTACAGCCACTGAAAAAACTAATGTCAGTGTAATAACTTGAAAATGTTTGCGTACGTTTTAGTGGCAAGTGTTAGCCTCCGTACAAAGTACATACATAATTACTAATTTATTTTTTTGCATTGCTAATCATCAATTTCTTTCAATTGTGACCAACAATGCAAAAAATAAATTAGTAATTACATATTTACTTTGTACGGAGGCTAACACTTGCCACTAAAACGTACGCAAACATTTTCAAGTTATTACACTGACATTAGTTTTTTCAGTTGCTGTAAGGCGCCTCCATACATAAATATTCAATTAAATAAAATATTGTATTAATTAAAATATTATGAATCTTTGGAAAACATTTAATCCTGTACAGAAAAGTAACACTGCCAGAAAAAAGTCTTACTGTTTTTTAGGGCATGTTCTCGTGTATTTTTGATGGCATAAATTGACTTCCATACTAAACTCATTACTTGGCCTGTTATTTGGGGAGCAGTTAATTTGAAAGTTAACCGTTGATTTAAAAAAGATTTTAAAAATTATCTACAATAATGAATACTAGTTAAGGCCATATTTAATTTTTTATATTTTCTAGATTTTTAGGTAGGTAAGTTTTTTTTTTTTTTTTTAAGTATTTCTACTGGCAGTAATGGGCCTCCATACAAAACTGTATTATCTATTAAATATCACTGTTCAACACAGAGCTTGACTGAAAATATTTGAGCAAGTCAGTTAATTTTCCAAAAAAATTTATATAAAATGTGATATTCTATTTTTACCACCTAAATTTATTTATAATCATGAATTTTCAGGTAAAACAATGTTTAAAAAAATTAAAGTTTTTTGAAGTATTTCTACTGGCAGTAATGGGCCTCCATAACAAAAACTGCATTATCTAGTAAATATCACTGTTCAACACAGAACTTGACTGAAACATTTTTAAGCAAATCAGTTACTTTTTGAAAACTCCTGTGCACCATTAAAAATTATTTACAATCATGAATTTTAGTTAAAGCCATACTTAATTTTTTTTAGATTTTTAATATTTTATTTTTACCACCTAAAATTATTCTAATCATGAATTTTTAGGTAAAGCAATTTAATTTCTTTTTTTTTTTTTTAGTATTTCTACTGGCAGTAATGGGCCTCCACACAAAATTATACTATTTAGTAAATATCGCTGTTTAACAGTGAACTTGAGCAAAAAATATTTTTGCAAATCAGTTAATTGTGTAAAACTCATATGCACCACCTAAAAATTAATTTGAATCGTGACATTTTAAGTAAAGCAAAATTTAAAAACAAAAAAATTCCAAGTGGTTTTCTATTTTTTTGTTTTAGAAGTATTTGTACTGGCAGTAATGGGGCCCCCATAAAAAAACTATTTAGGTAATATCTCTGTTAAACAGAAAGCTTAATAAAAAAATTAAAAAGTTGAAGTTTTTTTAAAATAATATTTCTACTGGCAGTAATGAGCCTCCAATCAGACTACATTATTTAGTAAATATCGCTGTTCAACACAGAACTTGACTGAAAAATATTTGAGCAAATCAGTTACTTTTTTAAAACTCCTGTGCACCACTTTAAATGATTTATAATCATGAATTTTAGTTAGCCATATTTAAATTTTTTTTTTAGATTTTATATATATATAGATATATTATATTAACTATTTTTTTTAACAAATCAGTAACTTTTGTGAAGCTAATATGAATCACTTAAAATTCGTTTGAAACACAAATAAAATGGGAAAGTTACATTAAAAAGATATTTTAATTATATCTTTAATGGACCTCCATACAAACCATATTATTGAGTAAATATGTCTGTTCAACAGAGAAGCTTTAAAAGTTAATTAATAACCAAATAAAATTTAACAGTAACTTTAAAATGCTCATATGCACCACTTTACATTATTTAGAATCATGAATTAATAGGAAAGCAATATTTATTTATTTTTTCAAAAATTATTTGTATTTTGTATTTTAAAAAAAAAGTTTTTTAAACAAGTATTTGTATTGCCAGCAATGAGCCTCCATTTAAAACTACGAATTAGTTAATATCTCTCTTCAACAGAGAACTTTAAATTTAATTTGAAAATTACCTGTTAATTGACAAATCAATTACTTTTGTAAAACATATATGCACCACTTAAAATTAATCTGAAACATTAATTTAATGGCAGTAATGGGCCTCCATACAAAACTATCCTATTTATAGTGTTCAACAGAGAGTTTTCATTTTTTAAAATTTATCTTTTCTTTTTTTAACAAATCAGTTACTTTCATGAAGCTAATATGCATCACTTAAAATTTATTTGAAACATGAATAAAATGAGAAACTTACATTGAAAAAAAAGAAAAAATTTAATTATACTTCTACTGGCAGTAATGGACCTCCATACTAACTATATTATTGAGTAAATATGTCTGTTCAACAGAGAAGCTTTAAAAGTTAATAAGCAAAAAAAAATTAACAGTAACTTTGAAAAACTCATGCACCACTTCAGTTTATTTAGAATCATGAATAAAGAGGAAAGCGATATTTATTTATTTATTTATTTTTTCAAAAAGTATTTGTACTGGCAATTATGGGCCTCCATACAAACTTATACTAATTAGGTAATATCTCTCTTCAACAGAGAACTTTAAATTTAATTTGGAATTTAACTGTTAAAAAAAAAATTAACAAATCAGTTACGTTTGTAAAGCTCATATGCACCACTTAAAATTAATCTGAAACATGAATTTTATGGTTAAGTTTTATTGTGAGTAATATTTCTACTGGCAATAATGGGTGTCCATGGAAAACTACAATATTCCGTAAAAATTGTTGCTCAACAGAGAACTTGTTGAGCTAAAAATATTTAAGCAAATCAGTTACTTTGGTAAAACTTATATGCACCACCCAAAATTAATTTGACTTAAGAATTTTCAGATAAAGCAATATTAAAAAATAAAACATTTGAAGTCATTTTATATATATATATTTTTTTTTACAAGTATTTGTACTGGCAGTAATGGGCCTCCATAGAAAACTATACTATTTAGGTAACATCATACATTCCCTCAAACAGCTGACTCCATGTTCCTCCACATCAACAGCATCACTGTTGTTCTTCAGTCACGTCTCAATAAGAAAAGATGAACTGAGCAGATTTATTCAGCTAAACACCTGGAGCACAGAACATGGGGATGAACCAGAGCCTCCCTACCTGAACCTCAGGCTGGAGAAGATCAGGTCCAGCTGAAGGTGTGGAGTCCCTGACAGTCGGAGGTCCCTGTTGATGAAGAACAAAAAAAACTTTAGGTCCATAAAATCACTTCAATAACTACACTGTATTTTATTGAAGTTTTGTTGGAAAACCATTCAGTGCCAGTAAAAACTTTGATTGTAAAGCTATAATATTGACAAAGTTTGGTCAAACATATTTTACTTTAATACTTTGACACTGATCTGCTTACACAGAGTCATGTGATGCTTTAATGATGTATTTTATTTATTATCATTTTAGTTTTATTTTTAACTGTTTTGTTTATGTGCTGTAGTTTGTCGTTTTTATGCTCTCTGTGTAGATAAATTCACTAATGAGCAATAAATGTTTAATCCATTCATTTACTTTTTTTTTACTCCCAATGTTTACTGTTATTCAGAGGCAGCAATAGGCTTCCACACAAAACTATAAAATCAGTAATAAAACTATTAACTGATGTGTGTCAGTCGTTACAATTCAGATGTAACCACCTCCTGTCTTATTTAACTGTTTAGAAAAATGTAAACATTAGTTTTAACAGATGAGAACTTGTTACCTTCACTAAAAAATTCAACATTAGTGAAAATAAGTTAAAACAGAAACAACAAAAATATAAAAATGAAATGGCAGTAAAGGACCTCCATATAACAATAACATTCATCACTAGTTGACAGTTTTGATACACTAAAGCAGTAGTGTTGTATAAAAGACAATTATTGCTGTTAGAAAGTTTGGAACCTTGATTTTTTTTTTTTTTTTTGGTCACTGGCACCAATGGGCCTCCTTCCAAACTGTGGCTGCAGGTGGAAGTGAACAGTTAGCTGCTCTATACTCTAAAAAAAGTCTGAAATGTTAATTCAGTCGATTCTTTATGTTCTCTCATAAAATCAGTTGGTGTTTATTTCCTATCACCATCAGCATTACTGCCAAGTACATACAAGGAATCTGTCTCATCAGTCACATTTACGACAAGGTTCAGCTTGTCAGGGTCGTGCAATCATGGGATGAGCAACAGAGCTCAACATGAGGGTGGTGCCAAAATCTGCCCTGGAACTATTTCTACACTCAGGACCAAATTCTGTGGGACAGACCAGCAGGAGTCCCTCCCTCGGCTTTGCTTCATTGATGAACTGATGACGTTCAGCTGTTGTTCACTCCACTAATGTGCCGCCGTATAAGCTTTTCCTCTAAAAATGACTCATCTGACTTTTCAGTAACATTAAATACCCAATAAGTCTATTAAAGGACAGAAATTAAAAATAATTTGAATGATGACTTTTTAGGTAAAGCAATATGTACAAAAAAAATTAAAGTGATTTTCTAACTTTTTTTTTTTTTTTTTTTTTTTAACAAGTATTTGTACTGGCAGTAATGGGCCTCAATACAGAACTATACTATTTAGGTAATATCTCTGTAAAACAGAACTTTTAATTTAATTTGAAATTTAACTGTTAATAAAAAAGAAATGAACAAATCAGTTACTTTTGTAAAGCTTGTGTTAATCTGAAACATTAATTTAATGGTGATGTAATATTTAAACAATTAAAAAAAATGTTTTTTAATTAATATTTCTACTGGCAGTAATAGGCCTCCATACAAAACTTTCCTATATACGTAATATCTCTGTTCAACAGAGAACTTGTGGAGCAAAAATATTTCAGCAAATCAGTTACTTTTGTAAAGCTCATATGCAGCAACTAAAATTAATTTGAATGATGACTTTTTAGGTAAAGCAATATTTTAAAAAAAATTACAGTGATTTTCTAAAAATTTTTTAAACAAGTATTTGTACTGACAGTAATGGGCCTCCATACAAAACTACATTAGTGAGTAAATATCTCTGTACAACAGAGAATTTGTTGAGCAAAAATATTTTAGCAAATCAGTTACTTTTGTAAAGCTCATATGCACCACAAAATTATTGACAATCATGAATTTTTAGGTAAAGCAATATTTAAAAAAAAAAAAAAAAAAGTTAAATTTTTTTCCCCAATATTTGCACTGGCAGTAATGGGTCTGCATAAATAAGCTGTTCCTCTAAAGATGACCCATCGGACTTTTCAGTAACATTAAATACCCAATGACTGTATTAAAGCACAGAAATAATCCACTGAAATACTGATGAAACAAGTTCTAACACTGACAGCCTGTCTTATGAATATCTAAAGTGTGTGACTTAAGAATCATTTTTTGTTCTTGGATTTGACTTCTACAAAAATATATTTCATAACTAACTCACCAGATACTTTTTTATCCTCACTTGACTTGACTGAACTAAATACACTGCCTGGCCAAAAAAAAAGTCACCACCTGGATTTAACTAAGCAAATAGGTACGAGCCTCCTGTTGGATAATTACTGCACGTGAGATTATCTTTCAGCTGGAAACAACTTATTTAACCCCAGCTGATGCAACGAGTAGCTTCTCATTTCTTAAACAACCATGTGGAAAGACACATCCTGTGGTCGTGGAAAAGATGTTAGTCTGTTTAAGAAGGGTCAAATCATTGGCATGCATCAAGCAGAAAAAAACACCTAAGGAGATTGCAGAAACTACTAAACTTGGGTTAAGAACTGTCCAACACATTATTAAAAACTGGAAGGATAGTGGGGAAGCATCGTCTTCAAGAAAGAAATGTGGTCGGAAAAAAAATCCTGCATGAGCGTGATCGGTGATCACTTAGACGTTTGACCAAATCAAATAGAAGAAAAACAACAGTAGAACTCAGGGGAATGTTTAATAGTGAAAGTAAGAGCATTTCCACACACAATGTGAAGGGAACTCAAGGGATTGGGACTGAACAGCTGTGTAGCCTCAAGAAAACCACTAAACAGTAAGGCTTACTGGAAAAAAAGGCTTCAGTTTGCTAGGGAGCATAATGATTGGACTCTGGAGGACTGGAAGAAGGTCATGTGGTCTGATGAGTCCAGGTTTACCCTGTTCCAGAGTGATGGGAGCATCAGGGTAAGAAGAGAGGCAGGTGAAGTGATGCACCCATCATGCCTAGTGCCTACTGTCCAAGCCTGTGGGGGCAGTGCTATGATCTGTGACAAATCTTGTGACATTGCAGAAGCTTATTGAAACAATGCCACAGCAAATTTGTGCTGTAATCAAAGCTAAAGGCAGTTCAATGAAATATTAGAGTGTGTTACCCTGTTTTTTGGTGGCGACTTTTTTTTTGGCCGGGCAGTGTATATTAAAGCAGTGATGAAAAAAAAGTTAATTATGACACTCAATATCATGACTTGAGTTGATTTATTTTTCTAATGGCAGGATTGGCCTCCATACAAACCTACATATCTCAAACCTCCTATCTCCTTTTTAAAACAGTTATGGTGGTTTTATAAACTTTCACAAAATTAAAGTAAAAAAAAAAAAAAAAACAGTCTGTAATCAGTACAATATAATATTCATTCATTCAGCAGTTGAGTTTTTTTATCTCCTGAAAAGTGGGAGGTTTGTGCCCGACAGCAACAAAATAAACTCTGTGTGTAAGTTTGAAACACCTCCTCACAAACTTTGATAAATTGGTTATTAAAAAAGTAAATTTGTGTGGAAGACTTATCGCTACATTTTAACCCTTTCTTCATAATTTTGGGACAAACAGTCAAAATTCTGAGATTGTACTAAGATTTCTTTAGTGGCACAAATGGGCCTCCGTAGCTTCTTCCAGATCTACACTGAGCTTTACTGTGTCACAATTTACTCAGAACATAAAGATAAAATAAACTTTCTGGAAAAGTCAGACATTATTCAGCTAAAACCCTGGGACACGAGACCACCATAGAAGAAGCTGAGCCTCCTTACCTGAGTGTGAGGACGGGAGACGTGGAGTCCATCCAGTCGTCCTCTAGGAGCTGCTGGACGTGGGTCATCAGGTCTCTGATGATAAAGAAGAAACAAATTCTTAAAATCCTCAAAGTTTTGTCCAGTTGACTTCATGACTGCCAGGGACAGACGACTTCAGTAACCAAGAGGGACACGTGAACTTTCCCCTCGATGCCTGAGGGTTGGATTGTTGGAAACTGAGAGACGTCCTGTTGACTTTTAGGTTTTTACTGATTATTAAATTTGATTTTACCAACACTTTGATTTCCACTTCAACACAAAGGCAAGTTTTACAGGAACAATTACAGCTGGATTTTCTGAAGAATGTTGCATTTTTAACATCTTCATGGTCAGTTTTGTTTGGTATTCATTTATCTGAGAGAAGGAGGACAGCACGGTGTCCACCCCGACTGACGTTAAGCAGCTTTTTGGTCTGTTTGTCATTTAAAGCAGCAGCTGTTCAGTTTACTGCAGCTCCACGTCTGACTGTAAACTGTTTGCTACATCAATAAAATCTGATTTTATTGAACTGATGGTTCTTTCATGTATTTCATTGTGTTTAATATCAGCTTCACAAACACTTTCTGTTCAAGAAAATCCTACAAAAAATCAATAATCAATCATCTGTATTGATCTGAAGTCTTTTCAGAGATGATTTTTGATCATGTGAGCCAGAGCAAAGAAACACACTGTGAAATCTCACTTTATTGTTAGTAAGAAAATATTAAGTGTAAATTCAGATCTCTGAGTGTGGAAACATTTGGTCTGCTCTTCTTAGCTCACTGACACAGAGAGGAACTGTTGTGGTTATAAAACACTTCACTCAGCATATAAAAGGACAAATGTCCTCAAATTACTGCCTGATAGAAAAACTCTTAAACCTGGTCAAATATACAGTTATGTTCATAATAATAGCAGTGTGTTTAAAAAGGTGAGTAAACCTCAAAATTCTTCAATTTTACTTTAATGCACACAAATGCATTGGGGACGCTGCACATTCTATTTCAAATCAAGAAAATTGGAAAAAGTAATTGAATTTGATAAAATTTTACAGAAAGTCAAGAAATATAATGTTCAAAAAAATAGCAGTGTTGACATCTTTCTTTACAAACTCAAAAATGTACGTTCCACAATTGTTCTGCTTTTCTTGGTTTTGCCTCATGAACAGCACTTTTTTTGACAGCCCTCAAATTTTCTATGGGATTAAGGTCCGGGGATTGTGCAGGCCACTCCATTACTTAAATTTTGTTTGTCTGGAACCATGATTTTGCTCGCTTGCTGGTGTGTTTGGGGTCATTGTCTTGTTGAAACACCCATTTCAAGGGCATTTCCTCTTCAGCATACGGCAACATGACTTCTTCCAGTATTCTGATGTACTCAAACTGATCCATGATCCCTGGTATGCGATAAATAGGACCAGCACCATAGTACGAGAAACATCCCCATATCATGATGCTTGCACCACCATGCTTCACTGTCTTCACTGTGTACTGTGGCTTGAATTCAGTGTTTTCAGGTCGTCTGACAAACTGTCTGTGGCCCTTAGACCCAAAAAGAACAATCTTACTCTCACCAGTCCACAACATATTGCACCATTTCTTTTTAGGCCAGTCAATGTGTTCCTTGGCAAATTGTAACGGCTTCAGCACATGCCTTTTTCTAACAATGGGACTTTTCGGGGGCTTCTTGCTGGTAGCTTGACTTCACATAGACGTGGTCTGATTGTTACAGTATTCACAGGCAACCTTAGATCTTCTCTGATCCTCCTGGAGCTGATTATTGGCTGAGCCTTTGCCATTTTGGTTATTCTCCGATCCATTCAAATAGTCAATTTTCTTTATCTTCCTCGCCTTTCTGGTTTTGGCTGCCACTTTAAAGCATCTGATATCATTTTAGCTGAACAGCCCATCATTTTCTGAACTTCTTCATAGGTTTTCCCCTCTTTTATTAACTTCTTAATCAAAGAACGCTTCTTCTGAACAATGTCTTGAACGACCCGTTTTACTCTGTTTTTCAAGGACAAATGCACAGCCAGCATATGCAGCGTCAGTTGCCTTGATCCTTAAATAAGGGCCACCTGTTTAACACCTATTTTTGTCACACAATCAATTACCTCACTAATTGAACTCAGCACTGCTTTTTTTTTGAACACGCCCCTTTCAGTTAATGATTCAGTTTCACAGAATCAGCAGCATGCACGTCATGCCTGTTGGGTCTGTTGGTTTTCTGTACCTTAACTAAACCTTCTAGAAACTTACTTGCAATGAAGAAGTTGACATTCTAACAAAAACAGTGATTTATCTTGCTAGTGATGTGGGACTGCTGTTATTTTGAACACAACTGTATGTGAGTATAATCCACCAGTGTTAAACAATGCCCAGTTTTTTTTAACTTTGACCAGAGGGACAATGTTGCAGGTGTTTGGTAAAAACAGTGAGCTGACAAAAAATCAAGCACAGGATGGCCGATGAGCCGACTTCAGAGAATCATGACGACTTAAAGAGCAGAGAGACAAAACAGAGACGTCCAAAATAACACGGACCAGGATCTACGATATCAGATAATGAAGCTAATGAAGACCTGATACATTAATCAGATATGTTTAAACTGGGGATGCACGATATTGGATTTTTGCAGATATCCGATATTTTTTTGATTCATTATTGCCAATTACCGATATTTCAGGTGAAGAACACCAGCTCTGTAGTTTAGGGATGGGTACCGAATTTCGGTACTTTTTTGGTACCGACCGAATTCCTGCTAAAGTACCGAGTATCGATTCATGGGAAATCCGTCGGTACCACATTTCGGTACCTGAACGCACCTTTCTTTCTTTTTTTTTTTTTTTTTTTAACCCTGAACGCACCTTGACGTTATGCGTCGGCGAGAGCAGAGGACGCGGTGACGCGGTGACGCGGTTACGCGGTTACGTCAGTGGTTGCTTTATCTTCAGAGGCGGACCATGGCGGATCGCAAGCGCTCCAAAGTCTGGCTTCATTTTACCAAGCTGGATGCCGACAACGCGCGGTGCAACATTTGCAATGCGAAGTGCAAAGCCAGCAAAGGAAACACGTCCAACTTAAGGAAGCACTTGGTTAAACACCAAATATTCCTCAAGGTGGAGGAGTGCACGATTTTTGACAGTTTAAAAACACAGGCTAACATTACCACAGCTACTCGCCCGGCGCCAGCAGCAAACGTTACCGCCAGCAAGCCTGCTGCAGCCAGCGGCTCGACATTTGCAGCCAGCTTCGAGGAAGGAGAACAACCGACCCCTTTTAAAAAGGTAGACGACGATGACGACGCAGCTTCAATTAGCTCAGCAGCATCAAGTTCTTTGGCTCCAGGTAAGTTAAATGATGTGCTTATTTATTTAAGTTATTTACTTTATCCCCACACACATTTTTCTCAAGTTCTATGTTGGAGTTATTTCACTTGATGTTATTGAAGAATAAATGTTCAAAATTCTGAAGTTTTGACTATTTTTTAAAAATACAAAATAACTTTAATTACCAAACGCATATCCCCCCCCAAAAAAAGTATCGAAAACAGGTACCGAAAAATACCGGTATCGATTCGCAGGTACCGAGTATCGGTATCGTATCGATTCAGATGTGAAAGGTACCCATCCCTACTGTAGTTAACAAAAATGGACTTGTTTCTTTCAGTGTTACAGTATATTATCACATGAACAGATGCAAAACAAGAAAAACAGCGTTTAACTCTTGCAAAAATGAAACCCTTGATTTTTAAATGTACCCATGCAGTGATGAGAAGGTGCATCAATATTGTACATTTGTATACTTTGTCAATATTTGGCCGATATATCGGCTGTAAATATCTGCAAAAATTTCAATATCGGCCGATACTTAACTTTTTAGACTGACATCAGCCAATACCGACATCAAACCAATAATATTGCGCATCCCCAATTTAAAAATAAAAGAAAAATATTAAAATGTTATGCCTGCAACAGTTTACAAAATACAGTGAAAGAGAGAGGAAGAGGGTGGAAATAAAAAATAGAAACAGAAGCACATCTGCTCTGGGTGTGGATTCAGTCTCCCCTGAAACTAAACACCTAAAAATATTCATGTTTTATTAAGACAGCTGAAAATGCTTTTAATGCTCTTTGAAACTGTTTTAAATGTTTTTTGGACATCACTGACAATGCGGGCAAAATCCAATTAGATCTTTTCCTGAAATCCAATTAAAAAGATTGTGTGTGTGTCTCATCCTTTTGTCTGTTTTTGTGCATGTGCTTCACTCACAGTGTGTTTTTATCCCACACACATCACAACAAAACTTTAAATAATCACTGGTCACACACACACACACACGATGTTAGAGCACTAACGCACAATGAATACACAAACATATATATGTACATGTATATGTATTGAGAGAGCTATAGGTGCTACTGGCTTTGACTGCAGATTTTTTCTATAAATAAATAAATAGCTGTCATCATCATCATCATCATCATCATCACATTTATAAACAACACTTGAGAATCAATCAGCTAATAAAAGAACAATATGAACACATACAGAGTCCTGGCCAGCCAGCATCAGAAAATGTTTGAATGATTGAATAAACTCAGAAACACTGAAGAGGACGTTAATGTATCAGCCTTTGCTCTCATGTGTTTTACAATAAAAACTATTATGATCTGATATTTAGTCACAAATTAAACCAAAGCAGAGAGAACAGCCTTAAGTGCATTTGAAGGCTTTATAAACTTTATAATCTGACTTCAAACTCTGTTTTGTTTTATTTTTGTTTTATCTATTTAATCTCACGATACTTTTATTTAAATTATTCATTTTTTTCACAAAATTAAGTTTTGTATCTTATTAAAGCATATTTGACCTGTTAAGAGTTTTTTTTTTAATTTAATTTCATTTAAGTTCTCATTATCCTATTATTAGTTATTATTAAGTGATCTCTTATTGTGTTACTATTTCTTTCTTTTTAATGTTTTTAAGGTCTTTCATCCAAAGATTTTAGTATTTTTAAATTTAAAAGCTCCATCAGGGTTCATTTTTATTTATTTTTTTATTTTCATTCTTTAACATTTTTGGACATTTTTTTTTACCTTGTGTGGCTCATGTTATGGTTCTAGAGTCTTTAATTGTCAAATATTTGTTTGTATAATATTCAAATGTTGCCAACATTTCTGTGCATTTCAGACAGTGATGGAGGTTTCCTGTAATTTAACAAACTTAGAAACAATAAAACAACCAAAACTCTGTAAAGAAGTGAGATTATAATTCTTCATCTGACTGAACTTTCATCAGACCTGGTTTTATATTCTTTTTATTCATCATCAACTACATCATATTTTAACCCCAAATTAACTTTGAAAACATCAGTCAACGTTAACAACTCAATAAAATGTGCTGATCTATCAGCAGCAGTCAAACATTGTGGATCCTGAACAGAAATCTGAATAAAAGCAGAGAGCTGGACTCACCCGAGAGCTGCAGCAGAGACCATCACGTCAGCGCGTCGTCCTCTGGAGCTGCTGACAAACAAACAGCCAAGAGTTAAACTTCACTCTCAGAACGGTTACAATAAAAACTTAAATAACTTCTCTGTGATTTAAGCATCAATACATCTGTTTGTAAATCTGATATTGTTTTTTGCTCTGCTTTGTGTTCTGCGTTTAATATAAAAATGTTTTGCTTTATTTTCAATAAAGTCCTTCAACAACTACACACAGCAAATAAACTGAACCCTTTTTTATTACCTACACCAAGGAGGTTATGTTTTTGCAGGCGTTGGTTTGTTTGTCTGTTTGTTTGTATGTGTTCAAAATAACTTGAAAAGTTATGGACGGATTTGGATGAAATTTTCAGGAAATGTGTGGAATGGGATAAGGAACAAATGATTAGATTTTGGGGCTGATCTGGATCACCATCTGGATACAGGAATTTTAGGCTTGAAAATCAACGTTTTCCAAGCCAATGTCACTACATTACCCAGCTTCCCTTGCAGTGCCAGCCGCACAGTTCTCCACATGGACACACATGAGCGGACACTCAGCCGTCATATGGGAGCACGTGATGATCCAGAATTATATCTTGGCGGAGGTCTGCGCTCTCCGAGTGCTTTTCTAGTTAATTTAGTTTTTAGCTGATAACCATTTTGAGACTTTTTTTGGTTTTTGTCTTTTGTTATTTCAAAAATAAATGTCAGCTAAAGATTATATTCTGAAATAAATCTATGACTGAAAACGCACAAAAACGTTTTTTTTTTTTTTTATTAAACACTGTAAACGTAGGGCGGCTTGATTATGGCAAAAATCCTAATTGTGATTATTTGAATTGAGATGATAATTACATGATGATTTTAACACATGCAACACATGCTTTCATCGCTTTGACACCACCATTTTAAACATTAAAGAACACACAGAGAAGACTATGTGAAGATAACAAAGCCTCAGAATAATAAATTCAACATGTCATGTGCATGGCTGTAATTTTAATCTGATTAAAAATTTGAGTAATTGCTCAGCTCTATTAAATTGAATAAAATACAAATATTAACTTGATTAGTGAAGTCACTATTTTATTCTTTATTGTTAAAATAAAAATACATTGAGATTGAAACAGTTCACATTAGTGCACAATAAACTATAAAAACTGAACTGACTTGGTTTAAGACAGAGAGGAAGCATATTTTTATTCACATGAATCAGTTAAATGTCAACAAAAAAAGCATACAAATATTTTCTAAAATGAATTTGGGTGCTTCCTAAAGTAACTTAATTAAATATTAAGTATTATCATACATCTAATAGGGATGCACAATACTGGATATTGATAGATATTTCAAAACTAAGTTTGGCCGATACAGAAATGACTGAACAGGTATTTTAAGATCACTTCTACATCAGGTGAATATAGATATTTTTGACAGTAGCAGTAAAATCAAGCTTCCTTTGCCCTTTTAAAAGCTTAAACACTGTTTAGTTACTGCTGACTGAAAATCCATCCTGTTTTGGGAACTTAGACCCTGAAACTATGATTAATATGCAGAAAACCCCACCGTCTTGATGCAGATACATAAGGCTTAACTATTGGCAGAATTACTATATACTGCAGATATTGATACCTTAAAATAACATCCTAATATCTACACATCTGAATGATTGTTTATACACTATAGTTTTTCTCTTTCAGTTGATTATCTGTAGAAATATAAACTTACACCACTTAAAAAGTGGTGTTTGAATTTGTAACATTAATGTTGATAAAATCAAAATCAAGTCTTTAACTGGCTACTTTCATCAATTTATTTTTAATTTCTTTAATATTTTTTGAGCAGCTAAATCTACAGTACATCTTGTGTTACATTATTAAAGTTGCCTGTTTTAATGACTTCCAAAATAGGGTGAAAAGGTGCAAAACAGCTTTAGACTTAATACTTAAATAAATAATAAACAGGTATTTGACAAGGATTATAACTAAGTGCAGTTACAAATCACATTAACATTCTATTTATAAATTCACATGTAACACACTAATAATTATATTTGTTATTATTCAAGGGTTAGAGTTGGGGGGGGGGGGGGGGGGGGGGGTTTGTTTGCAACACATACACTATAATATGCATCTAGATACGACACACATTGATTACACAGCCGTATCAGACATAAAATTCCTAACACAGAAAAAGTAAGTAAATAATTAATCTGAAATAAATAGTCTAACTATAAAAACTGTCCTTTGCTTAAAAATCACTTTTTGTTGGGTAATAATTGATATCACACCCCTGCCCTTGTCTTGTTTAGTTGTGTGATTACCAAAGGAAAAAATTAGTTTTCAGTCAGATTTGTTTTAATATTGGGATTTCTGTACCCTAGACTGTTAAAGTTAATAATCTTAGCATACACAAATAAACATAAATGAAACTACAGGACACAAATTACTATTTCACTGCATGATGAACCCATTGCTGCGTCTCTTAATTACGTTATTTATTTTCTTTAACTTTCTCTAATACGGTATGTATATTTGATAAACTGCCAGACTTTCATTTTAATTAATCTATTTTTGTGATAATTGTTGCTAACATTTGCCAAATACACTTCTGGATATGGTTTTATAGTAAAAACAAATATAAGCGTACTATTAATACTACCACTGCAATGCACACCTTCTCCAAAGATATTTTATTAAAGTTAACTTAAAACAAAGTAAATCTAGCGGCTGGTACTTAGAGAAAAACAGTCATTAAAACATTCACATTCATGTAGCATTAGCATGTTAGTGTTTACGCTCTGTACACGTTAGCATTCACATTAGCATAACGACCGTTAGCGTTTCCTTTGGTGTGAGCACGCGCGTTAGCATTAGCATTAGCTCGCCCCGCTGCGTTCCTGTTTTCTTGTTTTCTGACTCACCTCTTCTCTCACAAACTCTCCAGCGGACTCCCGCAATATTCCGACAGCTTCGGTCTTCACTATACCCTCGTAAACGTTCATTTTTAACACTTTTAATTACATTTCGGTACAAACGTCAAGCACACGGTCTTCTGTGACTTCAGGTTAATGAGGAACACCTGCGTGAACTGGGCGGAACCGAGAGTGACGTGGAGGTAGTCGTCACGACAAAGACGTTAAAATTCAAGGTGAAAATTAAGTTTAATTTTATTATTTTATGTAAAATAAGAGACGCAACTTGTAAAAAAAAGTGGCTGCCATTTGAAAAATGTGCCACCTTGATAAACAAAATTATTATAATGATGCATTTACATTACATTTGGAAAAATATTGGAATATAAATCAACAAATTTCTATAAAAATATTTTTGTACCCATAGAAAACGTGGTAAATCTCTAACAAGCTGATTTTATTAAACATAAATTTGAATTAAGTTCCATCATAGAAAATTAATAATAAAATTGTCTCTGATTATTGCAACAATACAGTTTCAAAAATTAGACCAGTAGTCTTCCAGTTGTTTCAGACTTTAATGTCAGACCTTACATATAGAACTACATGAGAGGAAAATTTGTGGTTTTGCAGGTGAATTAATGGAAAATCTTGTGCTCTTGATTGTGATAAGCAAAAATTTGAAAGCTCGAAGGGCAAAAAAATAATTTTAGAATTTTATGCAGACTAGCCTGCATGGATTAAACCAGCATAAAGCTGTTCATTTATCCATTACAACATTACATGTCTGATCATTTAGACCAAGGTAGATGGGAAAGGCTACATTCCATTAAAGAAATGGTATGTTTGATACAAAAAATGCGTTTATTTGGAACATTTTGCAATATTTAAATTGCAGGCTCAAACTGCCTTTCTGACATTTTTTAAAGTGTATTTTTTTAACAAAGGCAAACAAAGTTACAATATGAATGAACAGTGCAAAGTGCTTCTGTCAACAGCACACAGCAAATACTTATATAAAAATGACATTTAACTTAAGAGATATCAGAATATTTTAAAAATAAGCACTCTGAAAGGAAATAAGAGCTGGGGAAATGCAACCTTTCCCAAGTTAAATCAGTGTTTCCCCTGCTATGATGCTTTGGGATGGGGAGGAGGGCATGGTCCGTCATTCAGGATCATCTATTTTAATCATTTTGTTTGTTTATTCACTCATCTATCTGTCTATATTAATAATTTTTCATTTATTCATTCACCTATCTATCTATCTTTCTATATTCATCATTTTCTGTTAATTTTTTCATTCAACTATATCTATCTATCCATCCATCCATCCATCCATCCATCCAGTGATGTAGTCTGTTTTATTCTAGTGGGTATTCTCTGACATACTCTGATGGATATTTGTCCTCTTAGGGCCTCCATACACTGAAGATATTTTTGCCACATTTTTAGCTGATTTATGCACTGTCCAATGAAAACAGCTCTGAGACCCACTTAGGGGCCTCCACCCACAGGTTGCGAACCGCAGCACTAGTAGATTGTATTTGAAGCTTGAGCCTTCAAAGATTGTTCTAATATCATGGAGAATAAGTGATCCAGGATACCTCAGGATGAGTTTATCATTTAGAAAACAGTGAGTGAGTGAAAACAAGAGCTGGACTGATGAAGAATGTTGAGTTTTGATTCATCAAAGGCTGATCCATCGTTTTTTAAGTCTTTGGGCTCTGATTTCGTAGACCAGGCGCAGGCGAGGTGCACCTGCCCTGCGTCGCGCCAACGGGGTGTGTCCAGGACATTTTGCAAGTTTCTTGCATGGTGCAGTCTGGCGCAGGGAGGCGCATCCACACCTCCGTCCTTCCCACCCGTGCAAGTAGCAGAGAGCAGAGAGGGAGGAGAGGAGGCGTGAGTGGGTTTAACACTGCCGAGTGTAATCTTCACCAATCAAATGAACGCCTCTCCTCTCCTTTAAATGCATTGCGGGCGCAGTGACAATTTCACCTCAGTGGCGAAGAAGGTCAGAGCCGTTGTCACTTTTGCAGCAACTGGGAGAGCGCAGGGGCCACCGGGCAGCGCATCTGAGGACAAGATGCGCATCACCGTGTTGACCACCTCGCGGGACAGATGTAATCTGTTCCTGTCTCATAAATAGGAGTACAAAGTTAAGTGATAATTACATTTAAACACAGCAGCAGGCTAATCCATCTATCATGCTTGTGACCCACCTACACTCTAGTACATGTTTTTAGGCCCTGTTTCACCTAGAAATGCACTTTTTAGCTCTTTTGGAGGAGGTCAAAATTTTGAAAAAATAGACATGCTAACATATGACTTTTTTTTTGTTTTTCAGCCCCACCAAAAAAGTGCTAAAACATGACTTTTTAGGCCGCAAACAGACAGGAAAACACCGTTTTTGATGTTTTTTGGCCCTTTTTCACCTAGAAATGCACTTTTTAGCCCTTTTAGAGGAGGTCACAATTTTGAAAAACTCTGTATGACTTTTTTTGTTTTTCAGCCTCACCATTAAAGTGCTTAAAGTGTACATGCTCATGACAGGCGACCAGAAGAATCTTGCAGCAGGGGCCGAGTGCATTTCTGATGTGTCTCTTAGTTTTTTATTTTGTTTTCCATCTAAACAGGAAGGACGCGCCCTTCGATGACGCACACTCCGTCACTTCCGCTCCTTGCCCAGGTGTGCTCACACAGCCACAGGTATGGTGTGTTTACTAACAGACCCGGACACCGAGCGCTAGCTGCCTAGGTCCAGATCTGCAGGAAAAGGGCCCGAAAACACGAACTAACGGAGTCACGAAGGAACAAAGACATCCAAACAACAACATAGGAACAGCAGAGACTCGGTGAGTGACGCAGACGAACGTAAACAAACGATGGAGCTAATGCTAATGCTAATGATCAAGCTAATGCTACCTCCGATGCTTCACCCTCATGCTAATACGAATGCTTAAGCCAAAGCTAATGCTAACGCTTCTCGGCTCTGTAAGCACTTAATGATCCGTTAATGTTAAAAGCTCACCCTCTCTGTAGTGTTAATGCTTCTCTGATCGTCATAGCCATCTTAAATGTTAAAGCCGATGATCGACAAAACGTTTTAATGAATTGATCATCTATTTGTTTACATGTAGCCAGCACTTCCGCTACAGTAACGTTTACAAATAATTTAATAAGTAATCAAAATTCATATTTTCCTCCTAATATGCAGACTAATAAAGAGAACTAAAATGTTGTTTTAGAAAAGTAAATAATCGAGAAATCAGGACTTTTAATTCAACATTTAAACATTATTTATTATTCATTATTAATATTAAACGTTGATCAGCAAAGTCCTTTTTTCAGACAGTTTACAATTAGATCAATTGGTTCTAAATCCACAATTTATTGAAAAAAGAAACTATTTTGATGATAAATTGAATTTGTCAAATTAATATTTTCCTTTTAGTCTTTCTCCAAATTCTGCCTTTTGTTTATGTTAAGAAACACGTAAACTTTAATAGATCGTTTATACCTCAGTGAAATGTATACACTTCTAATGTGTTAAGTAAAAATGTAAAATGAGAGATCAATTTCAGTTATTAATAGTGTTATAAACATCATCATGAAATTTCATTATGTGTTATATTTAAATATTAGCTCATTTGTGTATTCTATATGACTTCTTATTAATTTAATCTATTTGTTGTAAATTATCACTACAGTCAAGGGAAGGCCTGTATTTATATCATATGAACCTAAAGGACAGGAAGCAGCCGTTAACATGAGCAGATCAGTAAATTAATCAAAATAATTTGACTCTTCAAGTTTGTGTTGATGTTTATTCATGTTTGTATTCAGTCCTCAAATCTTTTGTCTCCTTCTGAACTGTAGCAGGAAAACATACAAACTTTAACCACCATAAATATTCACGTGATTAAAGTTTAGCTTGATTTAAAATGCTGATTTGACTCTGTTTATATTTTTTGCCATCTCTACACAAAACAGAATTTATACATATGTTTATATTCTCATATGTGGACCATAACATCTCTTCGGCAGATATTTCAATTGATGTTATATTTTGATGACGGTCGATGCACATTTCATAGATATGAATAAATAGTTCACAAATATACAAATATGAAAGCGTAGAGTTACTGTATGGGACGTTCCAGAATATGTGGGGGTGATTTTGCTCCATCTAGCTCCATTTCTACAGCTGTGTTCTCAACTGTTTTTGTTTAAATGATTTTAATTATGGCACACGTCTGCCTGTTATTGACACGTCATTGTTTTTATGTTGTAGGGCTGCTGCATCATCAGACGATCACGAGTGTCAACAGACCGTCAGAGAAGAGAAGATGATTTGAGCTGAGGCTCTGAGGTCAGATGATTTTTTAACAGCTCACTTTTAAACATGTCACTAAGACATTGTTCTAACTCTGATCATTATGACATACTACAGTGAAAACATGTCAGAAATGAATGAATTTCAAACATATTCACAATCTCAGTGACCTCTCAGATCAGACTGATGTGGCTCACTGCTCAAGCTGAACTCAGATGTTTTCAGGAGATCAGGTCAAATGAAATCGTCAGTGATCAGATTAAAATGAAATAATTAACATTTTTATTCTCTAAATATCAGCTATCAGCTCATTTTCAGCATTTTGTGAGTGCCATAAAACAAAAAACAGCATTTGTAGCTGATAATATATTTTTTTTATTTAATACCACAGAACTTTTATTAAACTGAGAGCCACATTGATTATTGATTGATTGAAACTTAGAACTGCTGAATGAAGACCTGGTAGAAGACATCTGTGTGCTTCTGTGGCTGAAGGAGTTCTTCCTCCACCACCTTTTATTATTTTAAAGGTGAAAAGAAAACTGTTACAAACATAAAGTAAAATTAATTAGGAGTAGACTACAAAGATTCATGTTTGTCCCTGAGTTTTGACCTTCAAAATAAAATTACATATGCTAATACATGGATTTTCTGGTGCTAGTGAGGCAGAAAGCACGTTAGTCTTTTAGAACACATTTTAAGAGTCTTTGATTGGTTTTTAAATCTCGTAATGGTCTTGGTCCATCCTATTAAGTGATTTGCTTTGACCATACGAGCCCAGTAGAGTCCTCTGGTCTTCAGGTGGTCTTTTAATAGTTCCCAAAGTTAAAACCAAAACAAACGGTGAAGCATCATTTCATTTTTATGTAACAGTCTCCCTGAGGACCTGGAGAAGCACCTACTGTTCATGTTTTTAAAAGCATACTCAAGTAACAAATAAATAGCATAAATCAGCAGAAAAATTGTTTTAATATACAACTACAACAAAAACTTAAACTCCAATAGTCCACCCAAGCCCCAGTGATACTTCATTATAAGAAACAGAAATAGATATGACATAGAAAAAAACAAAATAATTTTGAAAGAGCAAATAATGATGAAATAATTGGTTACCTCGCAACAAAATCTGTGAAGGACCAGCTTCATGTTTGCAGCACAGGTCATCATCTACAACTGTGGCTCCTAAATGATGTGGTGGGAATTTGTAAAATCATCAGTAATTATTAAAAATATTAATCAGAGAAGGAATTAATGTTTTAAATATGCTGCTGGATTAAGTTTTAAAATCTACAGACAAATAAGAGACTTCAATTTGGCTGTTATGTGTTGAAATGAATGTGAGAGTTTGGCCCGTGCCAGGAGTAGAAAACATTTTAATAGGTAAAGTCAATTTTAACAAGTTTTTACTACTTCTTTTATTTTTTCTTACTTACAATTATATAAATTGTACGAATGGACAGTACCGGGCTGTCAAAAATAATCTTTTGATCAATGGAGAGTCAGTAATTGTTCAATCATGTGGAGGCAGCTGCATTAGTTATGTTTTTCTGAAGAAAGAAAAAACAAGTAAAGGAAGATGGACCTGTGAAACAAATTTATTTTGGTTTTCATGAAAAGACATTTTACTGCAATTGATCTCAAAAGTGTTTAATTAACAAAGTAATAATAATAATAATAATAAACTTTATTTATATAGCACTTCTCAAAACAGGGTTACAAAGTACTTTACAGACAAAATTAAAAGATAACAGGAGAATAAAAGAATAATAAAAGAGAAATGTGAGGAATACAATGACAGAAAGTGTAAGACTTAAAACAGAACAGTGGAAAAGCACATAAGAGCCAGAAATGACAGAAACAGAGAGCAAAATAAATACAGGGTTAATAACACCTAAGATAAGAAGGAAGAAGGAAATAAAAAAAACTAAAACTACCTAAAGATAAAAGGAAATAGGAGATAAATAAAAAATTAAAAAAAAACGTAAGAGGATAAAAAGTTTAAAGATAAAAAATTAAAGGAGTTCATATTATTCTGACTGCCTGTAGCGTCATGAATCCTCCGATGTGACTCCAGTTCACGTGACAAACACAGGATGTTTCTATCACATTCCAGTTTTTACGATGTTAAAAGTTCAAATGCAGCTCAGTGTTCATCAGATTTTAGTCTCATGTTCGTGTCTCTCGTTTCTGCAGGTGGACTGATGTTGAGTCTCTCAGGACGGCCGCAGGATCTTCATCGTTGTGTTCAGTCACGTGAGTCATGCTGCTTCTTCTTGTGTTCGTGCTGATAGCTTCAGTGTTGGCACGTCTTCAACTCCTAATGGAGAAATGGATGTTTCCAGAATCACAACAATTTTATTCTAACTAAGAGTCTAAATTTTTGTTATTTATTCTAAAGTAAATACCAAAAATTAAGTAAATTGTTTACTGGTGTTAGTTTTAATCTTGTATGTGAGCTGTTAGAGGCTCACTGAGGATTTTCTCTGTAGTGCTTTAATGTAGAGAATATTGATAAACAGGTACAGCAGAGTATTAGAAATAATAACATGTTTTTAATTTGGCTCTTGAGAAAAACAGGGAAAAATTTGCTAAAACATGACTTTTTAGGCCTCAAACAGGCAGGAAAACACTCTAGTGCGCGTTTTTAGGCCCCCTTTCACCTGCCGATGCGCTTTTTAGCCCTTTTGGAGGAGGTCAAAATTTGGAAAAAATCGACATGCTAACATATGACTTTTTTTCATTTTGAGCCCCACCAAAAATGTGCTAAAACATAACTTTTTAGGCCATAAACAGACAGGGAAACACCATGGTACGTGTTTTTAGGTCCTTTTTGACCTAGAAAAGCACTTTTTAGCCCTTTTTGATTTTTCAGCCCCACCAAAAATGTGCTAAAAAATGACTTTTTAGGCCATAAACAGGCAGGAAAACACCATGGTACGTGTTTTTAGGTCCTTTTTGACCTAGAAAAGCACTTTTTAGCCCTTTTTGATTTTTCAGCCCCACCAAAAATGTGCTAAAACATGACTTTTTAGGCCTGAAACAGGCAGGAAAACACCCTAGTGTGCGTTTTTAGGCCCCCTTTCACCTGCCGATGCGCTTTTTAGCCCTTTTAGAGGAGGTCAAAATTTGGAAAAAATCGACATGCTAACATATGACTTTTTTTCATTTTGAGCCCCACCAAAAATGTGCTAAAACATGATTTTTTAGGCCATTAACAGGCAGGAAAACACCATGGTACGTGCTTTTAGGTCCTTTTTGACGTAAAAAAGCACTTTTTAGCCCTTGTTGATTTTTCAGCCCCACCAAAAATGTGCTAAAACATGACTTTATAGCCCTGAAACAGGCAGGAAAACACCCTAGTGTGCGTTTTTAGGCCCCCTTTCACCTGCCGATGCACTTTTTAGCCCTTTTGGAGGAGGTCAAAATTTGGAAAAAATCGACATGCTAACATATGACTTTTTTTCATTTTGAGCCCCACCAAAAATGTGATAAAACATGATTTTTTAGGCCATTAACAGGCAGGAAAACACCATGGTACGTGTTTTGAGGTCCTTTTTGACGTAAAAAAGCACTTTTTAGCCCTTTTTGATTTTTCAGCCCCACCAAAAATGTGCTAAAACATGACTTTTTAGGCCTCAAACAGGCAGGAAAACACCCTAGTGTGCGTTTTTAGGCCCCCTTTCACCTGCCGATGCGCTTTTTAGCCCTTTTGGAGGAGGTCAAAATTTGGAAAAAATCGACATGCTAACATATGACTTTTTTTCATTTTGAGCCCCACCAAAAATGTGCTAAAACATAACTTTTTAGGCCATAAACAGACAGGGAAACACCATGGTACGTGTTTTTAGGTCCTTTTTGACGTAGAAAAGCACTTTTTAGCCCTTTTTGATTTTTCAGCCCCACCAAAAATGTGCTAAAACATGACTTTATAGCCCTGAAACAGGCAGGAAAACACCCTAGTGCGCGTTTTTAGGCCCCCTTTCACCTGCCGATGAGCTTTTTAGCCCTTTAGGAGGAGGTCAAAATTTGGAAAAAATCGACATGCTAACATATGACTTTTTTTCATTTTGAGCCCCACCAAAAATGTGCTAAAACATGACTTTTTAGGCCATAAACAGACAGGAAAACGCCCTAGTGTGCGTTTTTAGGCCCCCTTTCACCTGCCGATGCGCTTTCTAGCCCTTTTGGAGGAAGTCAAAATTTGGAAAAAATCGACATGCTATCATATGACTTTTTTTCATTTTGAGCCCCACCAAAAATGTGCTAAAACATGACTTTTTAGGCCTGAAACAGGCAGGAAAACACCATGGTACATGTTTT
This sequence comes from Cetoscarus ocellatus, assembly GCA_037902135.1. Lineage (NCBI taxonomy): Eukaryota > Metazoa > Chordata > Actinopteri > Labriformes > Labridae > Cetoscarus > Cetoscarus ocellatus. The sequence continues at coordinate 6,602 of JBAMNC010001074.1, read as the reverse complement.
TAGGTCCTTTTTGACCTAGAAAAGCACTTTTTAGCCCTTTTTGATTTTTAAGCCCCACCAAAAATGTGCTAAAACATGACTTTTTAGGCCTGAAACAGGCAGGAAAACACCCTAGTGCGCTTTTTTAGGCCCCCTTTCACCTGCCGATGCGCTTTTAAGCACTTTTGGAGGAGGTCAAAATTTGGAAAAAATCGACATGCTAACATATGACTTTTTTTCATTTTGAGCCCCACCAAAAATGTGCTAAAACATGACTTTTTAGGCCATAAACAGGCAGGAAAACACCATGGTACGTGTTTTTAGGTCCTTTTTGACCTAGAAAAGAACTTTTTAGCCCTTTTTGATTTTTCAGCCCCACCAAAAATGTGCTAAATCATGACTTTTTAGGCCTAAAACAGGCAGGAAAACACCCTAGTGTGCGTTTTTAGGCCCCCTTTCACCTGCCGATGCGCTTTTTAGCCCTTTTGGAGGAGGTCAAAATTTGGAAAAAATCGTCATGCTAACATATGACTTTTTTTCATTTTGAGCCCCACCAAAAATGTGCTTAAACATGACTCTTTAGGCCATAAACAGACAGGAAAACACCATGGTACGTGTTTTTAGGTCCTTTTTGACCTAGAAAAGCACTTTTTAGCCCTTTTTGATTTTTCAGCCCCAACAAAAATGTGCTAAAACATGACTTTTTAGGCCAGAAACAGGCAGGAAAACACCCCAGTGCGCGCTTTTAGGCCCCCTTTCACCTGCCGATGCGCTTTCTAGCCCTTTTGGAGGAGGTCAAAATTTGGAAAAAATCGACATGCTAACATATGACTTTTTTTCATTTTGAGCCCCACCAAAAATGTGCTAAAACATGACTTTTTAGGCCTGAAACAGGCAGGAAAACACCCTAGTGTGCGTTTTTAGGCCCCCTTTCACCTGCCGATGCGCTTTCTAGCCCTTTTGGAGGAAGTCAAAATTTGGAAAAAATCGACATGCTAACATATGACTTTTTTTTCATTTTGAGCCCCACCAAAAATGTGCTAAAACATGACTCTTTAGGCCATAAACAGACAGGAAAACACCATGGTACGTGTTTTTAGGTCCTTTTTGACCTAGAAAAGCACTTTTTAGCCCTTTTTGATTTTTCAGCCCCACCAAAAATGTGCTAAAACATGACTTTTTAGGCCTGAAACAGGCAGGAAAACACCCTAGTGCGTGTTTTTAGGCCCCCTTTCACCTGCCGATGCGCTTTCTAGCCCTTTTGGAGGAAGTCAAAATTTGGAAAAAATCGACATGCTAACATATGACTTTTTTTCATTTTGAGCCCCACCAAAAATGTGCTAAAACATGACTTTTCAGGCCATAAACAGGCAGGAAAACACCATGGTACGTGTTTTTAGGTCCTTTTTGACGTAGAAAAAGCACTTTTTAGCCCTTTTTGATTTTTCAGCCCCACCAAAAATGTGCTAAAACATGACTTTTTAGGCCTGAAACAGGCAGGAAAACACCCTAGTGTGCGTTTTTAGGCCCCCTTTCACCTGCCGATGCGCTTTTTAGCCCTTTTGGAGGAGGTCAAAATTTGGAAAAAATCGACATGCTAACATATGACTTTTTTTCATTTTGAGCCCCACCAAAAATGTGCTAAAACATGATTTTTTAGGCCATTAACAGGCAGGAAAACACCATGGTACGTGTTTTTAGGTCCTTTTTGACGTAAAAAAGCACTTTTTAGCCCTTGTTGATTTTTCAGCCCCACCAAAAATGTGCTAAAACATGACTTTATAGCCCTGAAACAGGCAGGAAAACACCCTAGTGCGCGTTTTTAGGCCCCCTTTCACCTGCCGATGCGCTTTTTAGCCCTTTTGGAGGAGGTCAAAATTTGGAAAAAATCGACATGCTAACATATGACTTTTTTTCATTTTGAGCCCCACCAAAAATGTGCTAAAACATGATTTTTTAGGCCATTAACAGGCAGGAAAACACCATGGTACGTGTTTTGAGGTCCTTTTTGACGTAAAAAAGCACTTTTTAGCCCTTTTTGATTTTTCAGCCCCACCAAAAATGTGCTAAAACATGACTTTTTAGGCCTGAAACAGGCAGGAAAACACCCTAGTGCGCTTTTTTAGGCCCCCTTTCACCTGCCGATGCGCTTTTAATCACTTTTGGAGGAGGTCAAAATTTGGAAAAAATCGACATGCTAACATATGACTTTTTTTCATTTTGAGCCCCACCAAAAATGTGCTAAAAAATGACTCTTTAGGCCATAAACAGGCAGGAAAACACCATGGTACGTGTTTTTAGGCCCTTTTTGACCTAGAAAAGCACTTTTTAGCCCTTTTTGATTTTTCAGCCCCACCAAAAATGTGCTGAAACATGACTTTTTAGGCCAGAAACAGGCAGGAAAACACCCCAGTGCGCGCTTTTAGGCCCCCTTTCACCTGCCGATGCGCTTTTTAGCCCTTTTGGAGGAGGTCAAAATTTGGAAAAAATCGACATGCTAACATATGACTTTTTTTCATTTTGAGCCCCACCAAAAATGTGCTAAAACATGACTTTTTAGGCCTGAAACAGGCAGGAAAACACCCTAGTGTGCGTTTTTAGGCCCCCTTTCACCTGCCGATGCGCTTTCTAGCCCTTTTGGAGGAAGTCAAAATTTGGAAAAAATCGACATGCTATCATATGACTTTTTTTCATTTTGAGCCCCACCAAAAATGTGCTAAAACATGACTTTTCAGGCCATAAACAGACAGGAAAACACCATGGTACGTGTTTTTAGGTCCTTTTTGACCTAGAAAAGCACTTTTTAGCCCTTTTTGATTTTTCAGCCCCACCAAAAATGTGCTAAAACATGACTTTTTAGGCCTGAAACAGGCAGGAAAACACCCTAGTGCGCTTTTTTAGGCCCCCTTTCACCTGCCGATGCGCTTTTAAGCACTTTTGGAGGAGGTCAAAATTTGGAAAAAATCGACATGCTAACATATGACTTTTTTTCATTTTGAGCCCCACCAAAAATGTGCTAAAAAATGACTTTTTAGGCCATAAACAGGCAGGAAAACACCATGGTACATGTTTTTAGGCCCTTTTTGACCTAGAAAAGCACTTTTTAGCCCTTTTTGATTTTTCAGCCCCACCAAAAATGTGCTAAAACATGACTTTTTAGGCCTGAAACAGGCAGGAAAACATCCTAGTGCGCGTTTTTAGGCCCCCTTTCACCTTCCGATGCGCTTTTTAGCCCTTTTGGAGGAGGTCAAAATTTGGAAAAAATCGACATGCTAACATATGACTTTTTTTCATTTTGAGCCCCACCAAAAATGTGCTAAAACATGACTCTTTAGGCCATAAACAGACAGGAAAACACCATGGTACGTGTTTTTAGGTCCTTTTTGACCTAGAAAAGCACTTTTTAGCCCTTTTTGATTTTTCAGCCCCACCAAAAATGTGCTAAAACATGACTTTTTAGGCCTGAAACAGGCAGGAAAACACCCTAGTGCGCGTTTTTAGGCCCCCTTTCACCTGCCGATGCGCTTTTTAGCCCTTTTGGAGGAGGTCAAAATTTGGAAAAAATCGACATGCTAACATATGACTTTTTTTCATTTTGAGCCCCACCAAAAATGTGCTAAAACATGACTTTTTAGGCCATAAACAGACAGGAAAACACCTATGGTACGTGTTTTTAGGTCCTTTTTGACCTAGAAAAGCACTTTTTAGCCCTATTTGATTTTTAAGCCCCACCAAAAATGTGCTAAAACATGACTTTTTAGGCCTAAAACAGGCAGGAAAACACCCTAGTGCGCGTTTTTAGGCCCCCTTTCACCTGCCGATGCGCTTTTAAGCACTTTTGGAGGAGGTCAAAATTTGGAAAAAATCGACATGCTAACATATGACTTTTTTTCATTTTGAGCCCCACCAAAAATGTGCTAAAATATGACTTTTTAGGCCATAAACAGGCAGGAAAACACCATGGTACGTGCTTTAGGCCCTTTTTGACCTAGAAAAGCACTTTTTAGCCCTTTTTGATTTTTCAGCCCCACCAAAAATGTGCTAAAACATGACTTTTTAGGCCTGAAACAGGCAGGAAAACACCCTAGTGCGCGTTTTTAGGCCCCCTTTCACCTGCCGATGCGCTTTTAATCACTTTTGGAGGAGGTCAAAATTTGGAAAAAATCGACATGCTAACATATGACTTTTTTTCATTTTGAGCCCCACCAAAAATGTGCTAAAAAATGACTCTTTAGGCCATAAACAGGCAGGAAAACACCATGGTACGTGTTTTTAGGCCCTTTTTGACCTAGAAAAGCACTTTTTGTCCCTTTTTGATTTTTCAGCCCCACCAAAAATGTGCTGAAACATGACTTTTTAGGCCAGAAACAGGCAGGAAAACACCCCAGTGCGCGCTTTTAGGCCCCCTTTCACCTGCCGATGCGCTTTTTAGCCCTTTTGGAGGAGGTCAAAATTGGGAAAAAATCAACATGCTAACATATGACTTTTTTTCATTTTGAGCCCCACCAAAAATGTGCTAAAACATGGCTTTTTAGGCCTGAAACAGGCAGGAAAACATCCTAGTACGCGTTTTTAGGCCCCCTTTCACCTGCCGATGCGCTTTTAAGCCCTTTTGGAGGAGGTCAAAATTTGGAAAAAATCGACATGCTAACATATGACTTTTTTTCATTTTGAGCCCCACCAAAAATGTGCTAAAAAATGACTCTTTAGGCCATAAACAGACAGGAAAACACCATGGTACGTGTTTTTAGGTCCTTTTTGACCTAGAAAAGCACTTTTTAGCCCTTTTTGATTTTTCAGCCCCACCAAAAATGTGCTAAAACATGACTTTTTAGGCCTGAAACAGGCAGGAAAACATCCTAGTGCGCGTTTTTAGGCCCCCTTTCACCTGCCGATGCGCTTTCTAGCCCTTTTGGAGGAGGTCAAAATTGGGAAAAAATCGACATGCTAACATATGACTTTTTTTCATTTTGAGCCCCACCAAAAATGTGCTAAAACATGACTTTTTAGGCCATAAACAGACAGGAAAACCCCCTAGTGTGCGTTTTTAGGCCCCCTTTCACCTGCCGATGCGCTTTCTAGCCCTTTTGGAGGAAGTCAAAATTTGGAAAAAATCGACATGCTATCATATGACTTTTTTTCATTTTGAGCCCCACCAAAAATGTGCTAAAACATGACTTTATAGGCCTGAAACAGGCAGGAAAACACCATGGTACATGTTTTTAGGTCCTTTTTGACCTAGAAAAGCACTTTTTAGCCCTTTTGATTTTTCAGCCCCACCAAAAGGTGCTAAAACATGACTTTTTAGGCCTGAAACAGGCAGGAAAACACCCTAGTGTGCGTTTTTAGGCCCCCTTTCACCTGCCGATGCGCTTTCTAGCCCTTTTGGAGGAAGTCAAAATTTGGAAAAAAATCGACATGCTATCATATGACTTTTTTTCATTTTGAGCCCCACCAAAAATGTGCTAAAACATGACTTTTCAGGCCATAAACAGACAGGAAAACACCATGGTACGTGTTTTTAGGTCCTTTTTGACCTAGAAAAGCACTTTTTAGCCCTTTTTGATTTTTAAGCCCCACCAAAAATGTACTAAAACATGACTTTTTAGGCCTGAAACAGGCAGGAAAACACCCTAGTGCGCTTTTTTAGGCCCCCTTTCACCTGCCGATGCGCTTTTAAGCACTTTTGGAGGAGGTCAAAATTTGGAAAAAATCGACATGCTAACATATGACTTTTTTTCATTTTGAGCCCCACCAAAAATGTGCTAAAACATGACTTTTTAGGCCATAAACAGACAGGAAAACACCATGGTACGTGTTTTTAGGTCCTTTTTGACCTAGAAAAGCACTTTTTAGCGCTTTTTGATTTTTCAGCCCCACCAAAAATGTGCTAAAACATGACTTTTTAGGCCTGAACAGGCAGGAAAACACCCTAGTGCGCGTTTTTAGGCCCCCTTTCACCTGCCGATGCGCTTTTTAGCCCTTTTGGAGGAGGTCAAAATTTGGAAAAAATCGACATGCTAACATATGACTTTTTTTCATTTTGAGCCCCACCAAAAATGTGCTAAAACATGACTTTTTAGGCCATAAACAGACAGGAAAACACCATGGTACGTGTTTTTAGGTCCTTTTTGACCTAGAAAAGCACTTTTTAGCCCTTTTTGATTTTTCAGCCCCACCAAAAATGTGCTAAAACATGACTTTTTAGGCCTGAACAGGCAGGAAAACACCCTAGTGCGCGTTTTTAGGCCCCCTTTCACCTGCCGATGCGCTTTTTAGCCCTTTTGGAGGAGGTCAAAATTTGGAAAAAATCGACATGCTAACATATGACTTTTTTTCATTTTGAGCCCCACCAAAAATGTGCTAAAACATGACTTTTTAGGCCATAAACAGACAGGAAAACACCATGGTACGTGTTTTTAGGTCCTTTTTGACCTAGAAAAGCACTTTTTAGCCCTATTTGATTTTTAAGCCCCACCAAAAATGTGCTAAAACATGACTTTTTAGGCCTGAAACAGGCAGGAAAACACCCTAGTGCGCGTTTTTAGGCCCCCTTTCACCTGCCGATGCGCTTTTAAGCACTTTTGGAGGAGGTCAAAATTTGGAAAAAATCGACATGCTAA